>KN883211.1:77007-93614 GCA_000934455.1 Apostichopus parvimensis | reverse complement strand
AGGTGATGTCCAACTGTTTGGTTGAGGAAGTGTTGATGAACATACAATGCCATAGCAATAGATCAAGCCTTTCTAAATCTAAGGTCAATGTGACAACATCGGAATTCCATTACAAACACAGTCAACATATCCAAAGTGTGCAGACATGAATCCGATATACAAAGCTATTTGGAGGAACACATCCACTACTTCGTGTATTACCGTGATCGCCGTGTTAAAACCTGTCGTACAACTGATGTGCCATACATTCTGATTTGAGCAATTGTATCACATTTTCTATTGTTTACCTGTATTTGAAAGCTTTACTAAAATATGAGTCATTTCTGCAGGTAACGCAGTAACATAACAAATCTATTCATATGTATCCAACTGAGGCAGAGGTCATACTATATACAATAGCAGGGAAACAACAGTTACTAAATTTATACACTGATGGCGTGAAAGCCTTTGTAACGGTTTTTACGAATGCGCCTGTTTTAAGTAACGTTCATTGGTTATGACACGCACTTTGAATATGGGAACTGTTCAAATGAAATTCTCGCTAAAACAAATTTACTATAACGTTTTCTATTAAGAAGATATTCACATGTCACCCTACTGTGAAGTCCTTGCCTAGCTAAGTTCTAACTTGGATCAAAGTTCTAGTTTCTAATTTGTACCCCGAAAATAATCTAACCGCTTGTCGACGAGGCACACGACAATTACTCAACAATCGGCGTGTACATTAACCTCGATCGTATATGTCAATGCGGAATCGAGCATAACAACGTATACTAACCATTGTGACCCCTTGTCCCCTTTGACACTCACCTCTGGTGGTTCGCCTTGAATGTATATGATTCTACAATAACTGAAGTCATGATCTTATAGCTACTACGTTCCTTGTGAAGCTATATCTGAACAATGGAATCTAGCTAAGTGGTACATTTCTCGATGTTTACCGCAATTTTCAAGTAAAACATTTTCATTGTGAGTATTTTTTCAAACAATCGAACTGCAGCTGGAACACACGCAGCTAGTCAAGACTGTACACAAATGTACACAGACACGAACAGCAGACGACAGGACTGGTTGTTCCTTAGCAACACAAATCTCCTTGCCAATTTCTATATTCTGCAAATATTTTTGCTTACGCTTGTCATATATATAGTCGAAAGGATAGCAATAAATCGAAAATTTGACATCTTATTTTCAAATTTCCACTGTCTTGTCTGAAAAAGTTGGCCATTTTATTGTAAATTTGTCACTCTTTGCATTTTCCAAATGTGGGCAAGGGGGTTGAAGATTTGACAGTCACGGTGAACTTCATTAGATAATTGTATATTATAACGTGAGTGAAGGCAGCTTTCTTTACATTGATCCAACCCCCCCACTCCTACTTGTGACCTCTAAAAAATGACCCTGGGCTACACACTTTTTCTTTATTTTTGTTATTTATCTTTATGGGTAAATTGATTGATCACCAAAGATTGAAGTTGAAGAATTGAAGAATATGAATACATAATTTCAATGAAAATAAAAATTTAAGTAAGTTCCTCTGTTAGCTTTTTTTTTTTTTTTTTTTTTAAGATTTGCTTGTTTCTTCCTCAGTTCGATCGATATTTCAGGAAATGTTATAGCATTTTTTGTTTGTTTCCTGGTAAAGATATGAATATTTCTCCTAGATTCGCTGAAGATGTTGACAAAACAAACATTTGAAATTTAGCATGATTATTCCTTATTGATGTACGTAGTTCCTATTTTCCATGATCTGAGTGATTCAAACAGCTGCTATTTAACTGTTTACACCAGTATAATTTATAAGTCATTTTTTATAATAATGGTTTATATGCTGCAAGTTATGTTTATTGAAGGAAAACCATAGGCTAGTCCAATTAAATTAATGATGGGTTGTATTCTGTTAGTTGATGTGAAAGAAGTCTATAGGCTTGTAAGACGGTAATTGTTCAGGCTGGTAAAGATTTGACCAAATAAAATGATATCAAACAATACTAAAAAAGTAGCAACAGTGTTTTAGCCAGGTACATGTATCATAGTATCAAGTACTTCGGAAAAAAAATAGTTCCGAGTACCAGGTATCATAGTCCGAGGACTACTTTGTAGGATCCGTGCACCGAGTACCAATTTCCGAGTACAATAATTTAGAAGCCGAGTACCGAGTACGAATTATACTATTTTGGTTTTTGAAATATAGAACAACCTTATATTTATAACTGTTCCCGGTGTTCATTATAAGTAAATGATATATACCAGTCGAATATGAAGACATTGTTCGTGTCTTGTTATTGTTTGACAAATTTTCAAATGTAAAATGTCTTAAAATGATGGGTTAATAGGGTTGCAAGTGCCATATTAATACTACAAACATGTTATAAATTGTTATATGTTAGAAACATATATACATCACTTATGCTTTCTTTGTTCATGTTATATGTACTGTACTTGGTAATATAGTCGGCTATTCTGCTGCAGTAGAGACGCATGAGTACGGTGACATTACAGAGTAATAACAAGCATCGATAACTTATTACAACTACCTACAGTAACGTCAGTATTACGAAACTGTTTGTTTTACATAACTCGTCACGAACGCGTACCAAGCACTTTGAATCGAGTACGTAAGCATCATAGTGCGGGTGCGAAAGGATGAGTACCAAGCACTGTTCACCTAGAGCGAATTCCGATCATTTGAAAAAGGTGCTTGAATGCCACTCGAGTGCCGGGTGCTTTTCGAGTACTACAACACTAGAAAATAGCTTCTTGACAAAATTTTACCAGTTTTTTTATTTTTATTTTACTAGTGCTTGGCACAAATTTCAATAACATAAACAAACAAAAGGACCTTGGAAACACCAAATCTTTCCCGAAATTGAAAAGTACAGCTACCGATACGGTCAAAATTCTTTAAATCGTACTTACTAATTAGGAACTGATTAATGTAATTTAAACCGTACATACTAATGAGGGACTGATTAATGTAATTTAAACCGTACTTACTAATGAGAAACTGAATAAAGTCATTCAAATCGTAGTTACCAATGAGGAACTGATTAAGGTAATTTAACGTGAAACTGCAGTAAAATATCTTGTTTTTCAATCGGATTTATAAGACAAACCAAGACAAAACTGATCAGCAATTGATTGAACATATTTTATTTTCTTATTAGGATCATCTCATTCGCAAACTGCTACGTTGAACTGATCATTTAGTAATAATCAATGATAATTTAACGCTTCTTTGATATATTATTATCAAGGAAAAAGCAACAGATCGTGAGTGGTTTGAGTAGATCACTAAGCTACTTCCACATATCTATGATGACAGTCTGACTAAACGAAGGGAAGAGAGACGCTCGGCCATTTCAGATTCAACCAACTCCTTTCCAAGAGGCTGTCGCAAACTTTTGTTTTCGAGAGCGCTAGTCCTTTTTTGAGGAATGTTCACGCTATTAATTCTGAAATGTCAGACTTTGCTCCTCGATCACATTATGAATAATGCAAATTCAAATAAACTTTCGTTACAACTGACACAATCTTCTAGAGTTGTCATAAGTTAACGGAAGTTTGCGAGAACTTTGAAAGATTCTATTCGAATTTGAAATTTCGTCGACCTTCTCAAATATCCAAACACAGAAGACGCGTGAACAATATACGGTTTCACGAGAATAGAGACAGAAATATAGAACTCCTTAATATAGAAATGATTTTGTTTTCTACTTTTTCCGGATCACGATAACTTGTTTTTTATCTTAGCCTCTTACCTGTTTTCAATCTTTCCTAAGTCTGCAACTACGAGGTAAAATAAGACCGGACCGGTTAAATTTTGACGGTTAACCGGTTAATTATTTTATTGTAAACAGGTTAATTCTTGCTCATGCTCATATGTCATTAATGTGATTAATATTCGCCTTGGAAACGTTTCTTGTTTTACTTTTTGTGCAATACAGGACTGTGTGACATGTTTGAGATCTACTTGATGATCTTGTAAATGAATCCAACATTAACAGTGTTGTATATACAGTACCGGTACGTTATTTATTTAACAATCCTTCAGCGAAGATTACAAACGTTCGTGTATTTTTACGTCATGATGTCATCTTCTGATGAACATGGTTAAATGAAGTTGTCACGCTGATAACGTACTATGATTGTTAGTCAGGAATAATTCCTCTTTTAATGTGCAGAGTATATATTACGTGATTGATTTCAAATTACAACCTTTGGAAACGGGTTAAAATCGTATACATTTGTTATCTCAAGCGCCTCGGTCGGTACACTACATTTGGCTTGTTTATTGATGTATAGTCATGCTCTGCGCATTACCACTTTTATACGTCATTTGATGATCACTTACTGCTTAACAGTAATATATATCGTGTTTTTCCTCTCAACCAGATTCCGTCTGCTCAGTTTGGTAAGAAAAGAAGAAGAATAGGAAGCGTAATATGAGACCGCTTTGAAGTACCTCTCTAAGGCCTCCTACTATTCTAACTTAACATAACAGATGTAATCAGCTGATAACTTCAACATGGTCCTGGGATGTTGACCAAAATTCAAATCGAACAAAACAAATCAAGGCTTTCATAAGCCCTTATTTGACGTATCGTACGTGATACGAAAGTATACTTTGATACACGATGTTTGTGCGTGTTTTTATTTGTGTATTCAAACCCCGACAATGATAACATTTTAACTCACATTTACACAAATGTTCCCACCACGATCAACTTATAACACGCACTACACCCTTTCCACCGAACTGTCATGAAAAATGGTATGGTCTTGATTATAAACCACGTTCAATGTTACCATGGTACCAGCAGCAGTATATTTCAGAAGTCGATATTTCAATAGAACGACCTTCATCGAAAGTTAGAATGTGTTGTTCTTGATGTTTCTTACAATGCTTCATCTGCAAAACGGAGATGGTTTGTATTGACTAGTATATAAAGCTCATTTGTTGTCCTACAACTATAATTTTCTTAGACAACTCTGTCGATTGGCGACCATTTACCTATGATAAGGTACCATAACAAATAAGATGTGATTTTCAGTGCTACGGTCGGAGACTCCACTTCTGGGTTCATTCAATGCACCCCGGGAATGCACTTTTGTAATATGGAAGGGTGCTTAGATGCAAAATGTTGCTATATTCTGCCACTAATGCTATGAAGACAATGAATCATGAACAGGAATTATTGGTTAATGTTGTTTATTTTTGTGTAGTGTCCTTACATACTTGTATCTGCAAAAACCAACACGGAGTGGTAATTTTAGCGGTGTGTGAGGGTAGGTGGGAGGGGGGGGGGGTAATTGTGAATTGTTCTTGGAATTATAAACAATTTACATCATGGCTTATTTGTTTAAAGTACCAGCATGTAACTCGCTATTCAACGTTTCATAAATGCGGCTATTTTTAATTTATTACACAATTTGGTATCCGACGGGAATTTGATCTGGACGGGATAATGGGCTTACAATCGTGATGTAACAAACTAAACCATTTTAACTAGGAACTCAAATGGATACATTCATACCCTAATACATCTCTCATATATTATTTCTCATACAGTAATCAATACGTTTCCAATAGATGTGTCTGTTTCTTTAATATCGTATCTCCTTCTTCTCAAGTGAATGCATGAATTTCTTAAAATAGTGTGTCATTTTACCATGTATGCCCAAATACACACATCATTCCTGTATGGCAATCTAACTTTTTGGGCAGGGGTTGCGAAGAGGGTGGGGGGATCAAACAAAAAGGCACTTTTAAATTACATATTTCTTAATTTATCAACAAAACGACATTTTAAATAAGAAAAGGACACCTTCTCATTACAAAAATTAACAGGTTCCTTTTTTTAACCAGTTTTGTACAAATCTGGATGGGGAGTGTATCCAGGCCCTACCCGGTCGCGATTTTTTTCCCAAACAGGTTTGCACATTTGTGTAAATAGTCGCTCATGATTGGTCGGAAGTTACGTCATCACTATAGAAACCTTGTACTTCGCGGTAAGCAAAATGTTTGAATCAATTCGTTGCAACGAAGGTTTAACCGTTCAAAATTACCCGAAGCTTTTTGTCAGTATATGTAGATATCTTTGGAATTGGTTTAGATATTTAGCACCCTAGTTTGTTAGATTGTTTGATCTACTATCGATTTTTGATTGAAGTTTTCTGTGAAGGAATTTATCGATAACATAGAACAATGCACGTAAAAGTTTCGTACAGGGTGCATTACACATACGTCCTAGGCCTATATATTAAAACTGTGTACACAGTGCAGTGACGGAAATATACCTTACTGCACACTATACAGTACGGACACTTAAGAATTGTGTTGTGATGCAAAAACAGTTTAGCTCTCACCCCCCCCCCTACACCCTCCCGCTTCTGGATCCACATCCTAACATTGGTCAGAGCTTTTCTAGAGATGGCAGGATTGCTTATCAGTAGCTTTTGTCTATGCTTTGACTCAACAAAAGGACCAACTTCCTCTCCACCAAAAATATTTCTTTCAAGGATATCAGTCATTGATGACGGTTACCCAGCATTCTTCACCCCTCACTTGAACTTCTGCCTATCCTGTTTGTTCCTATATGTACTGTGTATATTCAATAGTTTCCTCTATATATGATCTAACCCAATGGAGATACATATGATTCGACAGAAAAGTTGTGTAAATTAAGCCTTGATTATTCGCAAACCATTTCCCAAATTGTAGACAGGAAAATTGCAGACTTACTGTAGTCCTAATCTAGTCGCGCAATACACTCACGTATTGTACCGATTCAAACTATTGCTGCTGTCATGTTTGCGTATATTCATTTAAGACTTGTTATTTTAGTGTATCCATTCCACGAATGGAATTCCGATTTCAATAGAACGGCTCACGAATCTTACAATGTAGTGTATGTATCATAAGTAAGGTCAACAATTAATCCAAGCATTAAAGGTAAAGTTAGGACGATTAGAAGGCAACCCCGTAAGTAGACTTAACTAAGTGTGACAGAACAATCAACAACAACATTTTATCTGTTCAGCTTAAGCATCATGTTTCAGTGACGTCAATGAACTTATTCATGTTTTGACATTTAAGACCTATGGACCTTATCATTCTTCTGATTCAGTGTATGTCTTCCAACTTTCTATCTAGTGATGGTCATTACTGATGCTGACGTCACGAGCAATCTGATAAGATGAAAACTCCGTAATTGCAAACCTGTTTGGGTAAAAAAAGCAACCCGGCCCCGCAATGGAACTTTTAAGACTATTTGGAAATTCAATAAACAGCTGGTGATTCCTGGAATTACTCGTCATGACAAAACACACTTTTCTCGTCGGATTCTTCGGTCAAACAATGTTAGTAGATTTTCAAAAATACTAATCACGTTATCGTAGCGTGCGTGTAGGAATGCTATGACAATATACAATATCCGCCGCATGTAATCTCATTTATTTGGGACACTGGTGACAAATCTACGGTGGTTCTGAAAGGACAGGCGAGTTCTTCAAAACACGTCAAAGTTGTATATTGTTGTTGAGCTGACGAGTTACGCTGACGTTACCTCTTGACGAAATAATCAAACAAATCGAGTTTGGTGTGTTTCACGTAAATTGGCAACAAGTCAAAGATATGATTTTGATCGAGTTGTCAAAGTATACGCTGCGGCAGTATTCATATCTTGGCCAAAATTATCAAGTTGAGTATTGTCAACTCGATAAAAATAATTTGACGTGACTACAACTCGCCTGTTCCTTCAGGAAGTAAAGCGTAATTATTCCCTGCTGTGCAGCGTCGAGAGAGATAAAGGAATATTTCTAACAGCATATATATGTGTAACTACTCTCGATATGTTATGTTCAAATGCCATTGACTTTCAGGACTTTGGGGTACTACACTTGTAAGCAATGGTGGAAGAAGGCGGTATCGGGGAAGGGAGGGGGTGGGGTGGGAGGGGTAAACTTAATGGATATTGGGAGGTGTTAGATTGACCTGAGTGCAACACATTTACTAAAAAAAAAATCACAATTGTAATAATGATAAGAGGAGGGTCTCTTTCTTATATGAAAGGTAAACTTTCAGCTGTGAGGCACGGTTATCTGTGACGTCCACCTATCCTTACAATGTGGACCCGGTGGTTTTGATATTGTTTTTTAAATGTTTACCAAATGGAAATGAGGGTGGTATTGAAGAACTTAGATTGCACAGTCTCCGGATGTGTCACGTTATTAATTCGCAGATGACATTACAAGGGTCGTACCTGTACCTCGTTAGATTTGGCAGAGGGATTCAAGTTCAACTGGTAATGCGTAAGGTTGGCATGTAATATAATTGTTAAGTAGTCGAATGGGAACCTTATTTATAATACAAACGTTTGTTCCTCATGCGTCTTCTGCGGTGCCAGCAGTTATTTATACAACATTTAACGACATGTTAACTACATAAAATTAGTAGCATTTATTAATTTAATATTACCCAGCGGAATTTTAATGTTCCTTTGGTAATTGTATTCTTCCTGTGGGTTGTTTTTTGATAACATTTACAAACATACAGACTATACAATGTTAGTAAAAGCAACCTTTTGAAAAATAACGATTTGCCGTTGCTGGCCAAAGGGTTTGTACAAAGAAGACTTCGGCTTTGAGTACAACGTTTCCGTATGTTGCCGTGTTGGACGAATCCGACCGTACTCTATTACTCTTCCAACCAGAATTAATGATCAAAGCTATAGTCTCATTGTTTCTTTAAAATACCAAATGATTTACTTGGCAACAAAGTGTTATCTGGTAACTTATGTACGGATTTCAGTGATCGCCTACAGAATTGTTGTATCATTCAGGAAACGAAGGAACATAATACATGTGTCATGTAGTTATGGGTGGGGGGGGGGGCTGATCGATTCGTGATCCTGCATGTTAGCAGAATCATTCCGGAATAAACAGACATAACACAGTATTTTAATAAATGCAGTAAACGTAAGAAAATACAAGCAAATTATTTACAGAATAGAAGCATTTCCGAAAAAAAGTCTAAACTAAGAGTAGGGGAAGCTGACTTTACTGGAAGGCTACTACGACCCTGGCAATACCACCCTCCTGGGAGAAATAAAGATAATAGACATATATAAAAGATTCTATAAGAAGACATAGTTTAGTCAATTTATTGATGCAATTTGACGCAAGCAAGTTAATTTTACATATTTAGCAAACCAGCAACACAATTTCCTTGCTTGTAATAATAGTCATTAATGTAACGATATTTTTCACTTGAGGGTATTTCATATTTTTAAATCACATTTAACAAAATACTTAGGATTAATTATTGGTGAAAATTTATCAAAGAAGCAACATATTAATGATCAATGTCATCGTTGCCGATGTGTGTTATTTCCTTAGCGTGGTTAAAGGGACATTTGCGATTGGTCGAAGTCGAGCAAAGGTCAATGCTGCCCTCGCCCAATGGTGTTTAGGTGGTTAGGGTGTGACCTTTTATACCCGTATTATGTGATTGTTACGTAGTTACATGCTTTATTCCTCTCATGGTGCAGGGTGGCGTCTCATGTGCTCCCAAAGTGAAATCCTAAGTACTATGTATCATATATATGTTTTATAAAGGCATTAAAGTGGTTGATATCCTAATTGTATACTACTTTAATATTGCATTCTTGAGATTTGCTTTTAATGTGATTTTGCTATATGCTTTGTACAATCTTTATTGGCTTTTCGTGTATTTATTGCGTTGCTTATTTGTAAGAGTATCCCGAGTTAAAGTATCATCTTCATGGAGTATCTCTCGAGAGGTTATTATTTCTATTGGTATTCTATGATTCTCCAGAAAGCCGCCGTAAACCCCTAAAAGCTGCAGTAAACGCCTGAATGCCTCTGTATGTCGCAGTTTGTCGTGCGGCTAGTTTTGCCCGTCAGCGATGGTAAGTTGAGCGTTATTATTATTAAGGAGGTAACTGTTGTTAATCTTACTCTATGCTTTGTGTTTCATGTTACCAAATGTTATTTGTTATACTTCTTCCTTGTGTGCATTATTTATAAGAGGAAATCTTATTCTGTATTATGTTATTATTGATTTGTGCAAATTCATGTGTTTGGTTCACCAATGTTTGTATATTAATGTTTTGGTATTTTTACTTTATGGTTTAACCGTGGTCCTGTTGAACCACGTGTGCAAATAAACGTGTAAAAAACCTCCGACTACGTTGTTCAGCAATCATTGAGCGTTGTCTCGGTGACAATCTATGTAAACGTTGTATTAAGTACATTGGTACTGTCTTGTATGTAATAAACACTATGCCAAATGAAATATCAATTTAAATTCACTCTTCTTGTATCTATTCTTAACAATTGTAAATTATGGTACAGTAGGGTCTTATACTACGTTCTGAAATCCTCTAGAAAATCTGCGGAATAGATTGATCAAATTAGTTATAATGAAACCTACCCACCCCCCCCCCGCATCCCACGCCTATCAATATTTCTCAATCGGGCGGTACCATCCTCCTCCGTTAGAGCAAAATAAATGTAACATGTCACGAAAATTATATCAGGAATTAAAAAATTAGACAATACCATTTATGTTTTTCAAAACAGAGAATAAAGCATGACAAGATTATAGCAAGAAGCGGACATATGATTTTGTTCACACAGATCTCTTAGGTAGACCGAGGTGCATACTATAATGTGTAACATACATTACTTGGTCAGAACCTGACACCAGCGAAGTAAATAACATACTAACTGAGTGGGCAATTGCTCTCCCAGTAAATCATTGTGCCCGATAAGGTAGAATCGTTACAGATAACGTGTATTTAACAATCTCTGTCTAAATCTACGTAAGTTAAAAATGTACATTGAATGTTTACAATGTAAATGATGTTTTTCTTTCTTCTTTCAATAACAATAATTATTGAATAATGTGAATCATTGCGTCCGTTGTGATACTACGGTCAAGTGTCTTACTGTACGATTACTTTACATTAGTTTTTGTCAATAAAAAGTTGGTCGCATATCCTCTAAGCTTTAAAATAACAGCAAACACTGTACAGCATGTCTATTTAAACAGGATGGAGCGGGGAGCGGTTATAATCACCTCCTCTGTTCAAAACACTAATCTGTTAATCGAATGATATATTTGGTATAATAGACTATGTTAATAAAAAAATAGCTTCATTTCAAAACTACACACGTTTCTTTGACCATGCTTGTGTCAAATGCGCTTACGTTATTCCGTTTATAATGAATAGTGTTATATAGTGTTTATAATGAAACCATCAATAACACATTTAATTAGCTATTACATCCACAGAGTATATAAGAACTTCGTTCTTGCACAGCGTTGGCTGTAATAAATACCCGAGGAAATAGCTTTATCTTTAGTAGTAAAAGTATAGTAAAAGTGTCGTTAAACTTTACTTACAACCAATATAGGTCTATTGGACAATACCATGTGCCAGTCCACAATTAATCCTACGCTATTTGGGATGAGAATTGAAAAGTTCAAAAAGTAACAATTTCTTTTAAGTATGAAGCCTGTAGTCAATGACTGTTTTTAAAGTAATTTAGTTAACGAGTGTACTTTCATAATAAGGAGGTCAATAGGACAGTGGTTTGACGACTATTCTATAGTGTCGCGAATTTATCAAGAAATTTCCCAAAATTAACAAAATACGTATATACGAACTACATCCAGGAAATAAGAATTCGGAAGCGAAGACTATAAAGTATGCAAAGAATATGACGTCAAACTGATACCATTGATAGCTATACAATCCTCTTCCACCAGCAGTCACGTTCTCAACTCTAAAGCTCTGCACCTTTTTTGAGTCTTCGTTAGGAGCTCGCAATTGCCGTCATTTTATTGCGTAACGTAAGAGAAATAGAACCGAAGGTACCAGCGAGAAGACTTTCCGTAGATTTATACAACGCTGTGAAAATACGGCCGAAATACTTTGTTTGATGCACCATGAGCTTAACATCTAACAATAATAATATCATTATTAAAGAGGACAAATAAATTAATTAAACGTAACAGGATGTAAATCATTTTAATTGCTGTCATCATCAAAATGGAAATAACGTTCGACATTTACCGCTGTCAACTAAATTCAGTGGTTTCAAGCCTATGTAAGTCTATACTGGGATACGGAAACTCAGCGACGCTTAGATCTGTATGTTCTGTTTATAGAAAACGCTGATAGGGACACTGCTGATTGGTATCTCTCTGATATTAGATCTGTATGTTCTGTTATATATAGATAACGCTGATAGGAACACTGCTGATAGGTATCTCTCTGATATTAGATATGTATGTTATGTTATATATAGATAACGCTGATAGGGACACTGCTGATTGGTATCTCTCTGATATTAGATCTGTATGTTCTGTTATATATAGATAACGCTGATGAAACACTGCTGATAGGTATCTCTCTGATATTAGATTTGTATGTTCTGTTATATATAGATAACGCTGATGGAACACTGTTGATATGGATCTCTCTGATATTGATTTGCAAATAAGTTTGGTACTTCAACATCGTCATATTATCGATGGTTTGATCATATTACATAAATAATATATCAAATTCTTAAGAAGCAGTATGAGCAAAGTAGTAGGGAATGTCCTTAAATTCGCGCATACGTTAATGGTTGCTGTTTAATCCCTGTAAATGGATTAAAACAAATCATTTATTTATAATGATACTATTGAATATAAACTTGGGGATTTATCATTTAACCATGACAGCATTTTATATTCAACGGTGGCATAATCAATTATCATAATTAAAGGAACTATGAAGGTTGGTCAAGAAATTTTAAGAGAAAAAGGGAAAATAAAGGTAGGTATAAACTACAGTGGTGCTTTAAACATATCAATGGAAATCAATTCTACAATAATTGTACTAGACTGGACAATATATCTTCATGCACAAAGTTTGCTATTACCATTAGTGAAGAGATTATTTAGACCAAACTATTGACGGTAGTTACTTAACACCCTTGAATTACGCAAAACAGTGAACGGCGATTAATTGCATTAGCTTGAAATAGTTCGTTTGATACAAAGTTAAAATCGTTTGTAATATCAAGTTAGATTTGGCTCTGATTTAGTTTCCAAGAAACGATTTTTTTTTTAAATAATGACTTATTTACTTTAATTACGCAAATGAATCAGTCACAGGTGAGGGTGTGCTTTTTCTGGTTTCTGTGTATTCAACACAAATTATAGACAAAGACTGCACTAAATAATTCCGTCTTTATCAAGAAAGTGAAGGACTCTTGTCTTACACAATGCACCTATTTTTTTCTTCTCTTTTTTTTGGGGGGGGGGGGGTAGACTGGGGTGGTGATTGACCATTGGAGGATGTTCAAAACATTATTTTTGTCACAGAACAATTTAGCCTGTTAATTGTTAAGCCGCTATTTTACTTTTTGACCGGTATCAGCGGTATGTTTGTTTCCTCTCCGATCGATATATCAGGAAAGACGATTGAAATTTATCCTCTATCCATTTTAAAGTTAACAGCTACTGCATAACTAGTTTGACAGTAACTTTAAACAGCTGTCATGTTATTGTTTACATCAAGGGATACGTTTTCTGGTATTTGATTTATTAAACTTAATTAAAACAAATGTCATTATAAGTTGCTTTTTTTTAAGAAATCAAGCTGGCCTAGTTCAAGTTTTTCTTTAATTCTGGGTTGTGTTTCTGGTTGTTGATGTGACGATAACCTATGTCTTTGACTTTGAGAAGTAAATTGTTGTACGTGTTTAACTTAGTACCGTTTATTCCAGATTATTAATATTAACAAATGTTTTCATTGGAATGTGTACTCACATGAGAGACGAGTGGTCAACGGGACAATACTTTGTCTTCCAACATCTGTTAAGCTCCCAAAAACCTTTCGGGAAGTCAGGAAGGTAGAACTACCTACAAATTTTACCACTCGATAATAATTATCGTTATGCTACAGTTTTATGTATATCCCGGTATAAAACCTCAGTGATCTTGTATGTATGTATTTTAGATCCTCCAGCAAGCAGGAACTCGCGAAGAAGCCACCATTGGCTTATCAAAGCCGCAAGCTGACCGAAGTCAGTCTCTTAGATTCATATTTAACGTCCATGATTATGAATTGTCAGTTGTCAACAACTCTGTAACTGGACGACATACATTAATACTGGAGTACTCTTACACTCTTTGTCTTATTTCATCCTTTCCGGAGTGATTTAAGTAGATTGCAGTATCATATATATTAGTGTATGTAGGTACTGTACGCTGTTGTACTTGTAAAGGATTTGCATATTTACCAATTAACGAATTGTGATCAATTCAACACAAACTGCTACATTTAGGTAGAATCGTTACTGATAACGTGTATTTAACAATTTCTGTCTAAATCTACGTAAGTTAAAAATGTACATTGAATGTTTACAATGTAAATGATGTTTTTCTTTCTTCCTTCAATAACAATAATTATTGAATAATGTGAATCGTTGCGTCCATTGTGATACTACGGTCAACTGTCTTACTGTACGATAACGTTACATTACTTTTGTCAATAACAATTTGGTCGCATATCCTCGAAGCTTGAAAATAACAGCAAACACTGCACAGCATGTCTATATAAAACAGGATGGAGCGGGGGGGGGGGGGGGGGGGGAGTGGTGGTAATAATCACCTCCTCTGTTCAAAACAATAATCTGTTAATTGAACGATATTTTTCGTATAAAAGACTATGTTAATAAAATAAAATCCAACATAGCTTCATTTTAAAACTACGCACGCACCAGCGGATGGAATCATATCACGTTTCTTTGACAATGTTTGTGTCATATGCGCCTACGTAATACCATTAGTGTTTATAATGAAGCCACCGATAACACATCTAATAAGCTATTCCTTCCACAGAGTATATAGGAAATTCGTTTTACACAGCGTTGGCTGTAATAAACACCCGAGGAAATAGCTTTATCTTTAGTTATAAAAGTATCGTTAAACCTTACTTACAACTCATATGAGTCTATTGGAGAAAAACATGTACACGTCTGCAATTATTCCTACCATACATGTGATGAGAATAAAAAGTTCAAAAAGTAACAATTTATTTCAAATATGAAGCCTATAGTTTTTAACTTACTGTTTTTAAACAAATTAGTAAACGAGTGTACTTACATAAGGAGGAGGTCAACGGGACAGTGGTTCCGCGACCCTGCTATTGTCGCGAATTTATCAAGAAATACCCAAAGAAAATCAAAATACGTACGAACTTCATCCAGGAGAAGAATTCGGAAGGAAAGACTATAAAGTATATGAATAATATGACGTCAAACTGATACCATTGATAGCTTTAAAATCCTCTTTCCATCAGCAGTCACGTTCTCAACCCTACAGCGCTGCACATTCTTTGACTCATTTGAGTCGTGGTGATGAGCTCGCAATATCCGTCATTTGATTCAGTTACGTAAAAGAAATAGAACCAAAGGTATGACAGCGAGTAGACTTCGAACAATATTTTTGTAGATTTACAACGCTGTGAAAATACGGACGACATACCTTTGCAGCAAGAATTATTGCTTTGATGTTAATAAAGAATATTAACTTGGGGTTTTCCCATTTTCACTATGACAGTTATTTGTATTCAAATGGTGGCAAAATCAATTGTTATAATTAAATGTAATTTTGAAGGTTGGTCAAGAATTTTCGATGAGAAAAAGGAAAAGCAATAACGGAGGAATTACTACATTGTTGATTTAAACATTTCACATTTAAATTAACATTACCAAATAATAATTGGGCTTGCCTGTAAATTATCTTTCCATGGAGAAAGTTTGTTATTACTATAGTAAATAAATTATGTAGACCGAGCTTTTGACGGTAGGTACTTATAACGCCCTTGAATTACGCAAAACGATGAACGGCGATTAATTGATGCATTAGCGTGATATAGTTCGTTTGATACTTAGCTTAAATCGTTTGTAATATCAAGTTAGGTTTGGCTCTGATTTAGTTTCCAAAAAACGATTTTCTTGGATATGATGACTAATTTACATTAATTACGCAAATTAATAAGTCACAGGTGAATGTGATGTTTTGTTCTGGTGTATGTGTTTTCAACACAAATGATAGACAATGACTGCACTAAATATTTCCGCCTCTATCAAGAAATTCAAGGACTATTGTCTTACATAATTCAACTTATTTTAATTTTTCACTTTGGGCTGGGGTAGGGATTAATCATCAAAGGAAGTGCAAAACATTATTTTCGCCATACAACAATTTAGACTGTTACTTGTTAAGCCGCTATTTTAATTTATATACTTATCAAAATTAATTATTGTAAAGGTCATTATAAGTTGCATATTTTTTGATGAAAATCGTGGGCTAGTTAATTAGTTAATTCATTCTGGATTGTGTTTCTGGTTGTTGATGTGATGATCAGGGGCGGCGATTTGTTTTTAAAATTGGGGGGGGGGTACATTTGCTTGGGAGCAGGCAAATTACTATCAAAGCGGAGCGCCACCGTTGGCTGGCGCGCAGCGTACAAGAAAATTTCTGGTTTTGATAGCCCCCCAGATCACCGGAAATGGCA
>KN883211.1:55985-66255 GCA_000934455.1 Apostichopus parvimensis | reverse complement strand
CATAACACAATGCCTGGGAAACTGTTAGTCTGCAGGTACTATGCCTATATATTAACAGTACGGCTTGACCTGGTTTTGTTTTTTGAGAGAGATTGGAGAGATAATAATAGTGAGTGAACAAGGGACATATATACTCATTTGTTATGCCCCTTTAAACCCTACACAAGTTGTTTAGACAAATAGGACCCTCAAAACCCTGTCTAAACAAGAAATTGTAAGCCATATTACTTTCTAAGAAGTTTCTTACCATGTTGTTATAGTTTCTCTGTACAGTATCAGTAAAGCGATTCTTTATTAAAAACGTAAAGCAATCCGGGTGTTGAAGGGTTAAAGTGGCCGATGTATATGAAATTATTGAAAAAATTTTGACGGTTTAACGACGTTAATTTGATAGACGTCCATTAAGGGGGGAGGGTCGATAAACATCTTCATCCAACCTTGGATAACATATTTTAGATTTAAATAATTAAATTAAATTAAATAATCGGACGAATCCTCCCTCAGCCTTAAAACAATGGAACTACATGCCGCTAATTTTCTGCCTTTCAACAGAAATACTTCATCAAGTCAACTAATCCGTCTTTTGCATGGTGACTATACAAACCCAGTATTCGTTATTACCACTACGCCCAACAACCCTAGCTGTGCGTGTGAGCTAACTAAACATTAACAGGGCCTCAGTAATTTAGATATAACATGCCTTGAAAGCAGCTCGTGTGTTAATTCTAGAAAAAGAAGACATAATTCGATACTAAACGTCCATTAGAATATTGTTTGTTAGCTGGACTAGTCAGGTGTCATTACATATAATGACACAAATTTAAATAAAAAGAAAGACAAAATAACCTTCTGATTTGGTGTTACATGCGCCATCTGTTTGTTAATGTGTTTAGGCAACATGTTTACGATTAATGTTTACATTAAATATTTCATACTGAAGTATTATGTATTTGAAAATAAATAGAATGATGCCTTATATCTTACTTTTACTAGTATTATATTTGCTGGTTAAATATTGAAAAACTTGGCCGATTACACGGTTAAATACTAACGGTACCAAACTTTATTGCAACGTTTACCGAATTTATGTGAAAAGCTTAGCTCCTTTTTAACCATCCCTAACACCTCCCGAACCCGGAGAATGATTCTAATGACTTTATAGTATCAAACAATACCGGAGTAGAGATTTATGGTAGATTTGAGTATAGACTTCTAGAGTTAGCATTTTATGTGTATAGAGAAAATGGTTACACCTTCCCTTTCCTTTTACAGTCAACCTTGCCTGGACAGCTGAATTTTTTAAATATTAAATTCCAATTTGGTGTGAGACTTTCAACACACCATAACATCGGACTAACCTTGTAGTATTTAAAGGTCTATTCGCTTCTTTGTTGAGCATTTCTTTGACAGTGTGTGCAGAAGGAAGATTATTTAGGCCGCATCTAAACTTGACATTGAGAACAGTGCTATTATCATTACCAGATATTAACTTGTAGCTGCTGGTCTATCTAAATTCACTGTTCGATACACGACAATTAAAAATCTTTCCCCCCTGATGAGAAAGAATGTTTAATACTCTTTTGTCTTATTTCTTTGTTTCACATTAATTAATACCTCTTTGTCTGTTATTAAAATTACCGTTACTAATTAACAGGAACATGAATATATGTCTCTCTTACCTCTTCTCCTGGTAGATTGCCCCAAACGTCACAGGCCTGAAAGGAAGAGAAATATTATATTCTGGAGATTTGAAATTGAATTTCTGGAAAATATAATATTGCGAAGCAAAAAATATTTAAGTTAGAATGATATATCTTCACAAATATCACAGTATACTATTCCTGGCAGGTAAGCGCACATCTACATTAAACACCCTAAAGTCAATACAGGAGACAGACTCGTCAATGTAAGATGCACGGACTTAATAACATTAATATAAACGTCAGCTTGATAGGGAATACATAGTTATTTTTAAACCCGTCATCAAACACTGAGTGACGACAGTGACGTCATCATACACTGAGCGACGTCATTAAACACTGAGTGACGTCATAATGATGAACTTCTCACGAGAAAGAAAAAGAGGGCAGTATTAAAAGATAGACCCCAGAACATCGTGGTTGGATCGACGTAATGGCAAAAATAAAGCAAACTATTGGTTAGCCCACAAAGCATCATATTAGATAGCCCCCAGCCCACCCACCCCCTTCGTCTTAGATATTCTGTTTCTATCGTATTGTTGATCGTGTAAAGATATCAATGAAAGTTTGGGAAATTCAGTTGTATGTTAACACATAAAATAAGAGACACAAGGGGAGAATTAAATAAGACTAGTCTAGATATGTTAACATTAAAAATATCATGAAATATAATAAACCCTGCACAGATAGTTTCTCTCTAAATTTACCCTGGGTGTGTGTATGTTTAATTGAAAGTTTTTACATTTGCATATAATCAGTTTTCCAAAAATTGACTCTCTCTGTTCAACGTTAGGTAAGGAACATTTAGACCAGGAAGCTGGTCTGTAAATTAAGGAATATTTAGAGTGGGTTATGTAACCGATACGCCATGTGTGTTTATTAGACTAGTATTGGCAGAAACCGTGTGAGCTCGTCATTGCTGTGTCTCTATATATTAGCTGGACTTGGTTTGGGTTGCTCATATACTCTATAGAACGCTGTTCGGACTCGAGAGTACCGTACTCGTACCAAGTAGTCTCGGACTTGGCTCGGGATAAGGAATAATTGGACTCAACTACATCAGAGTGTTTCTTATACTATAAGATGCAGACATATAGAATGGTTCTGATAGCAAGAGTAATAATAACAATAGGAACCATGTGAAGATACAAGGCCCGGATGTTGCATTATATTGTCGTCAGCACCTGAATATAATTATGAAGAAACAATAGTTAATTTGCCGGGTGGTAATTTTACAAAATCAACCACATTACCAGGTACTTTGAACCCCCCTCCCCCTACCCCCACCCCTACCCCCTATCCTCCCACTCAGGCCCAAGCTTCTTAGAGATACTAATTTTTATTAATTTTGTTTAGAAGTTATTCACAAGACGAAAGGAATAATACAAATATTTTAAAACCACTATTAGTTCAGATTCACCGTTGACTTTTTGTTGTATCATAATGCTGCTGCTTATTCATACTACTGTACGTACAGAGGATGGTAAAAAAAGACTTTTCCAGGGATGTGCCCAGGATTTCCTGAGTGCCGGGTATACAGATCGCCGTCCTGTGGGAGGGGTCTAAGGGGAGGGGGTGAATTATCTTCTTTGCTTTGCTGTAATGTTTATTCAAACAGAATCACTTGAACCCTTTTATTTAGAACATTTTTAGTAACATACGTTTTCAAGTATTAATTAACCTTTTACTTTCTTATATTTACGTTCATATTGATGTACATATTTTTTTAATTCTTAGTCTTTGGTTCTCATGTTTAAATATTTTATATTTATACTGGTGAAAACAAAATGAAATGAAAAATACATCCAGCGTTTGAAATAGATTCGAGTTAAACATTTCTTACGGAAGCTCTAAGTGTACATGTTATTTGTTCAACGGTATAGCAATATTATAGTAGGAACTATGAATATGACGGCTTGTCAGTAGCCTCAGCATGCAATGGGAATAGAAACAACTTCAGCCCCAGTTCGTACATGTATAAGAAGGTGAAGCTAGTATATATGTATAAGTTATGAAAAAAATGTGAAAGGTGTTATTTAAATTCCGATGATGGTTATAAAGCAACCAGGTTTCACATGAGTTCAAGCATCTATCAAAGCTTTAATAATTCATCAAACTGATGAAAGCTTTTGAGTGATATTTGATGGTGATTAAGTCGATACTGTTAACGAAACCAGCTATGTTAATGTTGCATTCGTTAAGTTAGTCTTGTCATCCAACCATTGCTGTAAACGGATCATCCAGTTTTTCCAAGGAGAGTCTACTGTACATCTAAGATGCTTTTAACAAATGCAGAAAGCAATATACGGCACGGGCCTAGGATGTATATATATCCGTGACGCAGTATCTTGAAGAAAACAAAACTGATTGATATGGGTGATCTTTATGAACATTGTGTTCGTATACAGCGTCACAAATTACGTGTCCAGTTCTTAGGTTACCATGGTATCTAGACAACAGAACAAAACAGTAGTTTAATTGCCCCCACATACTAACTGGTATTATGGTCTTGTTGTGTAAATGTGCGTAAAAAGGGATTTAATCACAGCTCCACCGAATCATTGGTAACGATTTACTCCACAGAGCAAATCTGATACCACTACAAAAATATATTTGCAAGATCTTTTTTTACAGTTTTTTTCAATTAAACGAATATAATACTTTCACGAATTTCAAAATAGTCTTCAATTTTCTTTCATTTTATCGATAAACGTATGACCTCTTCCTTCATTTATATCAATCGCCAAAATGTCCAGCATTTGCACTATGGAAAACGGTGAGACGGATGGTTACAAGCAATTTCGCGTATCTATGCACTCCACACACAAATGATCGGCAATTAAAAACAGTTTCTGATTTGATTTTAAAACCATTGAAGAACAAAAAATTAAATCGCGCTGCTTCGCATCGGTCACCCTACGTTACATTACCAGTTCATCTTCATTTCTGACCCAAAAAATAACGGGTTTTTAATGTCTTGCATACATTAGTGTACGTGGAACCGTCGCAGAAACATTTACCTTGATAAATAATGTTTAAACAGTAGAGATCTTTCAAATCCCCTGAAGCTATGAGAGAAAACAGTGTTAATTCAATTGTACGTCAAAATGTTTACACTAATCTAGATATAGTAACTTAAACTAAAGTTATCATTCAAATCTCTTGAAACTATTAGAGAGAACTGAGTTAATAATTGAGTAAGATTTAACTTAGAAGGAAGAGTAGCAGAAATGGACTTTTGCAACTTCTGTACTTTGTGTTGTTTTTGCTACAATCTGCTGGTAGCAAACTTGGCAGTAAAAGGAAAGATAAGAACCTTGAAAACATAATGTTACTTCAGTACACCGAAATCCCACCAGCGGGGAAGGTTAAAGTTCTTAACAAATATCCATGACACTAAATTTGTGGGACACAAAATTGTTTTACTCTGATTAAGCAACAAATAATTCACTGATCAGGAGCAGTCAATGTGATTGTAACAATATTTCTAGACCTCTTAGTAAGTTGCAGAATATCCAATATCCAATTCTACAAATACATGGTTTGGTAAATTTACAACCTATTAGGTAATAGGCAGTTTTATTTCATGTTAAGAAGTACGTTTACCCAGTGACTTAATTCTCACCTTTATTTATCTTTAGCAATTCCCCAACTTTTCATTGACTTATACATTTGGGGTAGATCACCCAAAACTCTGTCCTTGTAATCAGCTGCTAAAACTATCACATGCCCATCATGTGTTTTGAATTAATTCGCTAAAACAGCACAAAATTGCAACAGTGAATTTGTTCAGTAATTACTGGAACGAAGACAACTTATTTAAAGCTTACTATCATTTAGTGTTGAAATGATGCTTGGAAGGCTCCCGTAAAAGTGAACAAACAACTTAAAATCAAAATACAGGGGCAGCTACACGGGGCATCTATACGAGGCATCTATACTGGGGCAGCTATACAGGGGCAGTTATACAGGGGCATCTATAAAGGGGCAGCTATACGGGATAGCTATACGGGGCAGTTATATGGGGCGGATATACAGGAGCAGCTATACAGGGGCAGCTACATGGGGCGGCTATTCAGGGGAAGCTATACGGGACAGATATACGGTGGCAGCTACACAGGGGCAGACATACGAGCACAGCTATACGGGCAGCTACCCCAAGCTACAGGGTCGGTTAATAGGACTGGTATACGACTGTTACAATTGAAATATGTGCTATGGTTAACATATTCACCGAAATTAAACGAACATAAAAAACTTGACATTGTTCATAACATACTATGGTTTCATCGGAATCCAAACTTGAATCTGATTGGATCTACATTGACAACCCACACAAATAAACAAACGGCATATACATCAACATATTGCACAATTTGTTACAAACGTGTCTAAATGTATACCTTTTAGCTATAGACCTATTTTACAATACTTGTAATATCAACGGTGTCACTGACATGGAAGTGATACGTGTGTGTCAGTATATAAATTAGTGTTGTGAGCGCTGAATAATTTTCAGGAAAACAGTGCTCTTATCACCCAAACCCATCTATTCTCTTTTACAGCTCTCATTCCTCAATTTTCTCATCATTTCAAGCATATAGCGATCAGATCTCAGCTTTTCTTTGAATGCTAATAACGTTATATCTTTACAAATTGAAACTACTAGAACCGAGTTTCCTTTACTCATTGCTGTATATTTGCATACAGTGACAGTTGCCATTAAATGAGTTTTAGAGATTAAACAACATATGCATCATCAACAATATAACAGTTTCATTGGGAGGATATTGAAGAGCGAAGCTAAAAACACGATAATATTGATTTTGTTTCTTACACTTTGATCTAACTCAATATGTTTCATTGTTATAAATATGTACCGTACTTGTGGACAATTGTTTTTACTGATAAAGTAGTTGTTTGAGTATAGTGATAAAAACACGGGTCTACACAGGCGCGTATCCAGGATCTTCTAACCCGGGGGGCGCGAGTTACTATCTAAACGGAGCCCCTCCATCGGTTGGCGCGCAGCGTATAAGAACATTTCTGGTTTTGATACCCCCCATTTTATATTTCATATCCACGAAAATCTCCCCCCACCCACCAACGCTACCCCAACCAGTTCCCGTAATGGGACAATATCAATTGCTTATTAAAGCTTATAATGTTGACAGCAATCATGTGCACTTAACCGACAAATGTTATCACTATATTGATATTAATAATTAATGTGAATGAAAAACAGAGGGCGGACTTGTATTATCAGCAATAGCTGCCATAAAGGTGAATTATCTCTTACCTGCCATAGACCGGTCTGCAAGTTTAGACGACGACATGGAATGACAAAATTCCAAACTGTATAAATAAAATGAAAGAGACTAATGTATAGTATCAGTGCATACTTAATCTTTATTGGTCTGGATTGATAACATAAACATTATATTCAATGAATTTATGTTGACCCTCGATGATAACTTCATATTAGCTGAGTAATCAATCTAGTTGATTCCTTAATTTGTATCTTATTAGTTTGCTATCATTATCATCTCAGTAATATAGCTGATCAGTTAACAATCCTTATATATCTCAGTAAGATTACCGATCAGTTTACTATCATCATCATCATCATCATCATCATCATCATCATCATCATCATCATCATCATCATCATCATCATCATCATCATCATCATCATCATCATCATCATCATCATCATCATCATCATCATCATCATCATCATCATCATCATCATCATCATCATCATCATCATCATCATCATCATCATCATCATCATCTCGGCTTTAATTTAAAACTGATCAGTTTACAACTACTATCCTCTTAGTTATATTACCAATCAGTTTAGAATTGTTATCATCTCATTAATATATCTGATCAATTATACACTTAGCCTGCAAGAAAAATACTCACATTCAAACATAAACATGTCTTGGACTACATTAAGAAACCAAAGCTTGCTAGTCGATTATTTGCTGCTCAGATCAAAAATAATAATCCATGAGACGATGAACTGATCAGAGAAGGCTCAAAATCAGTGACGTCATCACAGACCATGAAAGCCAATAATGTAAATGTTGATAATAGAAAAAATAGTATTCGGATTTATGGAGCTACAAGACTAGACAAATAATCGTCATGATCACGTGATCACATTTCCGATGTCCTGAGAGTATGTCAGTTGAGTGAAATAAGGCTTATATGTTTTGTTTCCAACCACTTTCTTGGGTTTTCCTTCAACTGTATTAAGAGTAAATACATAAATCTCTCTACTCGTCCCTTATATGGAGGAGGAAAGTTTGTATAATCTAAAATCGCGTTATTATGACGTGACATCCAAAATTTGTAACATTGAACAATTAACACTGTCCAAATTTCTAAGAAGTTTCAAGAAATCTACATTAAAGTCTATTATCGACAGAAGTGTTGATGGATACAAAAACACTTACATGTAAACAAATATGAATGAAGATATCATATCAATATAAATTATGTTTTGTGTCGTGGTTTGTCTTTCAAAACATCAGTAAGGCCGTGACAAAACAGCAACACGAATTAAACAGAAATATCAGCAGCAATTGCATACAATTACAATACTTGCTGAATTGAAATAGAACAGACCATTGTTACATCTCTTTGTTTCTGTTTGTTTACATTTTCTGTTCCGGAATTTGAAAGCGAGCCTAGACTATTGCAGCCGATCTTACAAAGATATCATAATTGTAGTGTTCACTCGATCTATTAAGTAATCGGCCGTTTTACCAGTTCAGATCTACCCACCTACTATAACTAACTGCACGTCCCTAGTTTTACGGTTATGATTCAGTAACAATACTGGTGACGATATGACAAATGCTCATTTCCATTAAACTCAAGAAACACGTATATCTAGTTTAAATAACCACGATAATTCCTTTTTCATCAGAGACTACCATAGCCTGCAGCATAGTTGCATCCATGATAATTTACTTAATCCAAGCGAAGGAAGAAAACTTTCTCTTCAGCATTATTTTTATTTAATGAGTAACAACATTCTAGGCCTGAGTCGGGTACCCGAATACTCGGGTACCCGACCGAACATTCGTGTACCCCGACTGAAAACACACAAACGTGTACCCGTTTTCTGAGGGGCGTAACTGCTTACGCGAGTGCTCTCATGATTTCATGTTTTGATTAATCAAGACACGCGAATACGGAAGATTATTTTAGTGAAATAACTTTCTTGTAGTGTAGATGGCTGTTTTAATTGCTTACTATTTCTAGTGTTAGCCATTCGTAATGGTTCTTTTTCCTGTGTGGATATAATATCACTCAACACCGAAAACGAAAATATTATACCGGTGAAAACTACTCAAAATTGATATCTTTAATTCATTGCAACAGCAATTGTGTACGTACAATACTATATTACCTCTTCAAAACATAGCACATACCTTCCAAACAGTGGCCGATTTCCAGCTATACTTGAAAGTTGTAAACAAGGCTACGCTTTTGGTGTGTGTGTGTACAAAACCGATGGTTAAGGCAAGATTTTCCCATTGAATTAGTGCGGTGTTAGGCTAGTTTGTGGTCGAAGATAGCAGTAATAATGAAAGTATTCCATGGATATTTTAGTTCCAGCTATCTGCCTTACAATTTGAGCAAATAAGCAGGTGTTTAAGCTAGAATTCCCCATTGACTTAGACTGGTGGTTGGCTACCATGTGGCCAAAGATAGCAGCAATAACGGAAGTATTCGGTGAATATTTTAGTGCCAGCTAACTGCGACACAATTTAAGCGAATAAACAGATGGTTAGGCTAGATTTCAATGTTGACTCTTTGTGATTTTAGGCTACCATTTGGTCGGAGTTTTGTGGGGATTTTACGCAAACATAGTTTGACGAGTGCACGTGTCTTTGTTGTCATCAAGCAGCTAGCTCTGGTAGTCCATAGCAAGTGCTTTCCTCTCATAGTTGTAGCTATTGTATACGTTCGTGCATGTGTAAATATTGGAATTCTCAAAATTGCTATATTTTTCCATTCATTTGTTAATAGAAGGAAAGACTGGCAAGGACATTTACGGGATGTTAAGATGGATTATAGACGGGATAAAAAAAAACAAATATAATCGCGACATTATACTAAACGTTTATTCCAAATGCGATCGTGTATCGATGAATCGCTACACGGTCACAGCCGTAATGTATGTTTAATTTCAGTTGAGAGCTGAAATTTATTTACGGCACATCCCGTCTTGGCATTTTTTTACATGCGGGATTTGAAATAAAAAACTGCGGGAATCGCGCAATCCCGCAGCTAATGCGAACCCTGGATCGTAGTAAAAGAAACAGTCGCAAGTATTTTTATGCAAGGGTTTTCTTTTTTTCATGTGCATTTGTATTATTATTTATCAGGAGTATTGCTTGAAAACGTATATTTCGGAGATGTAATGTAAGGTGGCATAGTGATCTGTCATATATGTACAGTTTACATTGTTTTTTACTAGTGACGTATATAACATTACAGTAAGACGCACATATACTGCAGCTCCTTAGTCAAATCAACCCACCCCCAAC
>KN883210.1:68785-81975 GCA_000934455.1 Apostichopus parvimensis | reverse complement strand
CAATATTTATTAGATTATTCAATATTTATCACATCAATCAATATGTATCAGATTATTCAATACTCTCACAACCAAGTTTGGTGTTTGATCTGATTAGTTTTAATTTTCACTCTTTTTCTGAATGAGATGGTCAAGCGCCCTCGAAAGTAAAAGTTATTCGTCCGCGAGTTGGTGGTCGCTTATACACCAAATATGACATACGCCCTCAATTAGGTTGACAGCAGCACACGATTAGGTTGGTTGTGGTTATTGTTAGAATAAATATAGCATTTTAAAGGACTAACTTGCTGAAACATTGTCAAATTAAATAGATATGTTGATTATTATTGTCTCGCAAGGAATGATGAACTGAAGTTCTACACGCCATGTAGTGAACTCACAGAATAAAATCGTTCGATATTTGATCTAGTCATTTGATTTCAATGGGCCTCTCCAGCGTCCTATCCGAGGGTGCTGTCATATAGGACCTAACAGAGTTTAGACTCTTGGTCCTAACGTGCGTTATATGTACAGTGTACAAAACTATGCTTTAAAATAACACGATGTCGTAAATGCACAACACTCACAAGCAAACGAACACGCAGGGTGAATTTGTATGACGACGCAGAGGCGTAGAAAAGAAAGTTAACGATTTTGATCATTTTCTTCTCCTGTAAAAATATTGCAACATATAACATCATTTTGCAACTAAGCACCCGTAATGAAGGTTTAAAGAAGGTTTAAATGCGAGGGGTACCTCCTCTTCGTAAGGCCCCTTTCCCAAGCCGACACATTCACTAATATAATTAAAGTGAAAACTGGTGTCACCAAGCCCCCAAAAAATGGAAAACCGTGTTTATTGATCACTTTGAACCTCGTTGCTGTGTATGCGCGAGCTGACTCTATGGAATCTGGAATCAAAAAATGATGATCTTTTCTCTCCTAAAGCTGGTTCGTGTATATATGACACTATTAGATAATATTTACAAATAACAGCAGTTTTAAAGTTATTTCTTGTATATATGACAGTATCAGATTATATTTAACAACAACAACAACAGTTTTAATGCTCCTAATCGCACTCATTAGTTTAATCTAGGCGGAAGAAAAATTCAACAACAGCAACAAAAAGCAATATTTAAGGAGCCACGGAAGTATTTCCGAAAGAACTTCCGCAAAGAGACTGACCTAGGGAAAATATCGAGCGCCCTCTAAAATAAAGATTTACAGCAGATCTAGGAACTTGAAACATTCGGATTATTCAAAACGTACTCCCAACTTTAAATTATTAGTTTATGTATCATATTCTTTTTATTCCACTTCTATTCGTCCAGAACTTGTGTTCATGCTGTGATAAACTATTTGCCATGTCGATGAAACACAGTTTTGTGTAAATTCGTTTACGCTATAGTTTGATATAAACGTAGTTTACAAACTACACGTTGTCACCCATCTTCAATTGAGTCGCTTAGTAACTAGCGTATAGGGAAATATTATATTTTAAAAGAGAATGGGTGTAACGAATACGAATATCGATATACGCGCGATATATTTGTAGTAAACACACACATTATATTTGTTTGGACATGTGAAGTAAGTTATTTCTAGTACTGTAAAAGCGTTGCTGCTACGCAGAAAGATATCGAGCGTAGAAGCGCTATAAGAAATCTCTGGTAATAATGTATGAGTCACGTTGCTCGTGTCAATATGTTACAATAAATCACTGTATGAAATACATAGGGTAGTTATATGATATCAGTAATGATGTGTAACAATGACTCATGATGTACACTTTACAATGGGACTATAGAACTGAATATTTACATGATATTGAAAATAAACTTACAATTGATCAAGCTAGACACAATTCTAGATTTGTGAAACAGATCAGTCCAGTTCCAGCCTCCAAAACTATTTGCTCTTTTTTCTCGTTTTTTCTGAACAGGATTTTAATGAACGGAAGCATGTCAATAGTTTAAAGCCAATAAATGTTTTCAAAAGTACTCAAAGCCTGTCAAGACAGTAATAATGGACTAAATAGACAATACAAAGTGTCAAATAGGGGATTGATGTTAGGGTAACGGAGCAATGGAAAATGGACATGGGTGACCTTTATTCGACTTTTCTAGCATGTTTAGAGCCAATACTGATCGCTTTTCTGGTAATGTTAAGTGATATGTATGATGATAGCTTTGAAGTATTAACATTTGTTTTGCACCGTCTGCTGTCAATCGGCCCGGGTGAATTCAGGATTTGGAAAAGGCTCCCCAGAAAAGTAACATTTTAGACGTGAAATGTGGTATTCTGAGGCATAGTTATTTGAATATAAATGAGGTGTATAATTTGGTATACACGCAAGCTTGTGCAAATAACTACCTGTTACCAACCCCTCCCACCCTTCCAGATCCGTGCCTTGTACCACGTACCGATTTACGGTTTTTCCAAAAGTAAACGTGCCGAGGGTGACTTATTTGATCAATGTATCAGGTAAATATTATTATCAACGACCATATCAAATCTGCTTGTCGCTGATTGGTTAATCTTGTTAGCTGACTTATTTATAACTTATTTATATATATACTCACCATATCTTCTTCTCTCATATTAAGCAATAAAGATATATTCACACAATGTCAACAACAAGTTTTGTGAACTTTGTGCTGTCATTTACTCACCAGGGTATTGGATCAGAATTCATTCTGTCTATATGACCCTCCCTAAGGAGGGTGGTTTTATTGACAAATTGATAACGTAAGATTAATATTCATTCAATATTTACATAATCTTTATAAGCCCCATGACATAGCATGTCAAATTGAGGGCGCTTTGTAAAGATAATTTATGGTTCATGATAGTATTTGTCGGATCTTGGAATTTTATTAGAAGAGAGAAAACAAACTAGAATTACTTCTAGTAAAATACTAAATCATTATAAGAGCTACAAGCATTGTAAATCGACATAACACAGTAAAGTATATAACTCAAGCGACCTAACACAGTAAAGTATATATAACTTAATCGACCAAACACAGTAAATTATATAAATCAATCGACCTAACACAGTAAAGTATATATAACTCAATCGACCAAACACAGTAAAGTATATAACTCAATCGACCAAACACAGTAAAATATATAACTCAATCGACCAAACACAGTAAAGTATATAACTCCAGCGTTCCATCCGAATACACTTGATTTTACAAGACCTGTAACAGTACGTATGGTTCATGTAGTTCACAGTCCTACTCTGGATAAATAGAAACATGTAAGTACTGGTAAGGGAAACTCAAGGTGCGGGGGAGGACATTGCCAATATGTACATTACTTGCGAAAGATCACGTGGTGTGCATTACTTTTGTTTCTGCAGACGATGCAGATGATGGAAAACCGTATTTTTATTCGTTGATCGGATTCGACCGATTCGAAGATGTGAAATTGAAGACAACAGTTAAGTAGTAACAATTATGATTTCTTAATTCAACATAATATAACGATAGTGGATATGATAGAAAATAGAAAGATAAAAGGATATCAGAAAGAAACAAAAACAGTACGAAACATGCACTCTTGCACCTTCATCAGACGAATCAGGTGTTTCAAAAACATCTTTGTATTCTATTATTCATCCATTCAATGTCTCATTAAGCACTACACAGTCATGTATAATTATGATATGTATGTATAGGACATTTAATTAGCCTCAACAATAATTATATTAATAGGAAATGAACATTGTTGACTTGAGTTGGAATCTTATTTTCTAATCCAGTCATTTCAGTGATGTGCTCAACAATTTCCTGCTTTAGATTGGACTGAACAGACCACTTTAAATTAAAATATGCTAAGTCTCATTCGTTTTTTATTGTAAAATACCTCAAACATCACATATGAGATAACTTATATATTACATGAACCCCTATAGCAGGGAATGGATGGGTGTGTTACCAAGCAGAGTCTATGACTATACAAACAAAGTGAAGCAATAACGTAACAAGCATGTTCATTGATTATATAGAAGGAAAGGGAATGGAAGTGGCTAATGGTTAATTTGAAATGATTATTTACTCTTAATTTACAAATCAGTGTTTTTTTTCTCGATTAGTTAGCTAACATCTTGTTTGTTGTTTTCTTGTTAATATGGCGTTATTCAGGAGTCTTACGCGGTGTTCTTTAGAAAAAAAGACGTTCCTTGTAAAGATCAAATATTTGAATTTTCTTCCAAATAACTAAAATAGCATAACGTAAGACAAATTGCCTTTAAAGACAGAACAATATTAACCGTAGTTGAACATCCGATATAACAGAGGCGTTATAGTTTGGTGGTCGTCATTGCGAAAAAAAATCTTGATATAAAATGTTTTTAACAAGAAAATAGCATAACATAAAATGAATTACTACAAATATCTTGAAAGTACGTAGGTCAATAACAAAAGATTGAAATACATGAAATCGACTAAGAGCGAAATAGTTTGATTCTTTCTCTGGTCGTAACTTATTATTGCCTTAAATATTATAAATGATCTAGTCATACCCTACAACTCCTCATTCCCAAATATACTTGAGTGCATTCAGACATGAAGACAGGACAGGAGTGTTTGTATTGTAACGGCACGTCAAAGCTCCTTGTTTGTCGTTAGCGTTAACATGTATTTTCTCCACACGCTTTACGGGAATTGTTTGTTAGATAAAACCGTACAAGGGGTGTCACTTGCTTGATTTATGAACAACTGTTAAGGGGGAACTCTCTCATGTTGCCCGATTTTGGAGGTCACTGAGTAGGACGTCTAGGTCACGTTCCAGGGGCCAAAAATGTTAGGTCTGGGTAAATCTTAGCCAGCACGCATGTCGTATTTTATCGTGTTTTATTGGTTGGAGGTTGTAGACTAGGCGTGGCCAATTTTTCTATTAGGGTTAAGTGTAGGTTCACACGTTGTAGGTATAGGAAGTAGTTTCTGTTTAAAAGCAACTGCGGGCTCGGACTTAGGGAGGAGAACGAGGAAGAACGATTCTGACCATGAGTTTAGGGAGAACGATTCTAACCATGAGTTGGGAGAAGAACGAGTCATCTATTGGCGCAAACAGCGGTGGACCAACCCAGGAAGTCGGATTGGACGCCGAATACCAAAATAGTCTAGAAGACCAGGTTCACCATTCCGCCAACTGCGCCGCCGTTCACCATTCCGTCAACTGCGCCGCCGTTCACCATTTCCGCCGACTGCGCCGCCGTTCACCATTCCGCCAACTGCGCCGCCGTTCACCATTCCGTCAACTGCGCCGCCGTTCACCATTCCGCCAACTGCGCCGCCGTTCACCATTCCGTCAACTGCGCCGCCGTTCACCATTTCCGCCGACTGCGCCTCCGTTCACCATTCCGCCAACTACACCGCCGTTCACCATTTCCGCCGACTGCGTCTCCGTTCACCATTCCGCCAACTACGCCGCCGTTCACCATTCCGCCAACTGCGCCGCCGTTCACCATTTCCGCCGACTGCGCCTCCGTTCACCATTCCGCCAACTACGCTGAGGGCCAACATTCCCATAACCGTGCCGAGATTCAACCCCCAATCTTCAGCGCCGAAGTCTATCGTTCTGCCCTCCGTGCCGAGACCCGCCATTAGTAATGTACTGTGATGTATTGAACTTCATCGACTTCTGAGCATGTGTTAAAACCTGGTTTCGTATTTAATAATTGCCTCTGTAATGCACGACCACTGTGCACCATCTTGACATGTATATAGATCGTAAATAAACGTTTAAAACTTTAATATCTCCTGTCGACAGCCTCATTCCTGTTTTCCCGCATTTCCAAGCTTTCTTGCGCATACCACCGAGGACGGCGCGTTACAGTATTTATAAATAACGACAGTACCACATTGTAAAATAAGGAAGTGTACAACATTTAACTATTATCCAAAGTTCATTTTAACAAACGGTCAATGCCACTAAAAGAAATTATTACTTTTATACTGTGCAATTTGTAGCAATGCATTGAAATCTTCTGACGTCATCAGATTGATTTAAAGTTGACCGTAGGGTGACAGAACAACATCAAAATCTCAATACAGGAGTTACGTAGCTGACATTAGACGTTCATATCACGGAAGCTGGAAACCTAGGAATAGAGAAATAAAATAAATTATTGCAGGAGAGTATAGTAGGAGAGTTTTCGCGTCAGTGATAAACGTTGATATTTTTCACATTTAAAGAAATTTGAACCAGAATGGACACACTTCTTCCAAGCTTTAAACCAACCTTTCTTCTGCTATAAAGTCTGCACGCGTAAGTAATTATGAAATCTACAGCGTACAAGTATTACCTAGACTTACGTGCATTATAACAAAATTGTGATCGTTGAATCAAATTCCAATACAAGGTGCCTGAGGTTCTTACCCCAAATACTTTTTGTTTACGTCAAATGGTCCATTCTGAGGCAACGTTAGATTCTATAGGAGGTCAGATAGTTAAGTCTTAACGCAATCACTTATTTGTCGGTTGAAAAGGGAAAGAGGAAGACGCTCTCTCCTGGGTCAGCACCTGATATCGGAGTCAATGATTTGAAGTTACAAATGTTTGATAATATGACCTCCAAGCGTTGACTAAACACATCAATTACGGAACATAAGACGGTGAAGTTCATTCAGTAAATGTGTAAGTGGGGTCAGTGACAGGGTAAGTGAATAGGTAAGTGATGGGGTCGGTGACAGGGTGATTAAATAGGTATGTGGTGGGATCAGCGACAGGGTTAGTGATTAGGTATGTGATGGGGTCAGTGGCAGGGTTAGTGAATATGTAAGTAATGGGGTCAGTGACAGGGTTAGTGAATAGGTATGTGATGGGGTCAGTGACAGGGTAAGTTAATATGTAAGTGATGGGTTCAGTGACAGGGTTAGTGAAAAGGTAAGTGATAGGGTTAGTGAATAGGTAAGTGATGGGGTAAGTGATGGGGTAAGTAACAGGGTTAGTGAATAGGTAAGTGATGGGGTCAGTGACAGGGGTAGTGAATAGGTATGTGATGGGGTCAGTGACAGGGTTAGTGAATATGTAAGTGATGGGTTCAGTGACAGGGTTAGTGAAAAGGTAAGTGATAGGGTTAGTGAATAGATAAGTGATGGGGTAAGTTATGGGGTAAGTAACAGGGTTAGTGAATAGGTAAGTGATGGGGTCGGTGACAGGGGTAGTGAATAGGTATGTGATGGGATCACCGACAGGGTTAGTGATAAGGTATTTGATGTGGTCAGTGGCAGGGTTAGTGAATATGTAAGTGATGGGGTCAGTGACAGGGGTGATGAATAGGTAAGGAAAATGATAAAGGAGATCTGACAAAGTATCGTACTATTTTCTGTGGATAACTGAACTCTACTCATGCATATTGAAAAATACTATAAATTAATCGTAACATCAAATCAATGCAAAGGCACAATAACATAAATCTAAGTCTTGAAAACTGAACTCACCACTCTAATGTATTCTTCTTCAGTGAGATCAGTGTTGTCGATTTTGTGCTGGAAAAAAATAAAACAAATTTAAAATTCAGATCACGACAGCCTGGCGTAAAGCTACTTTTATCTTCAAGCGATTACATTTCAACACTTACTAATATTTTCATTTACATTGGTGCGTTGATGTCAACCTAAAGAATTGCTTAAAATCTAGAAAAATCAACGCAATGTGATTCGGAAAGAAATCCACCATGGAAATTCTGACAGAGAGAAATTTGACACAGTGGAAATAATGATGTAATGTTCTTTTATAAAATGATGAAAATAATTCATGAATTATAAAGTAAGGTACTTTATTGGTATTTTGTTATTATGTAAACTGAGGCATACCTGCCAAGTACCAGAGTTGAGATTCAAACGATACCAAACTTCTGATGGATACCATAAAACTGAAAAGAGATGGAAATGTTTTAAATTTAGTAGAATAACTTATTTTCTAAGGACCATCCTTTAGATCTTAAGCACAAAACTTTAGTCGTACAATTACAGGTGACAACATAACAAGTATCTGACGTCATACAAAGCACAATGACGTCACACCTACCCGTCATGATTGACTTAGACTCAATCAGTAGATACCACAACCATTGGTATATATACACTAATCAATTTTTTTACGTATTTCACTCCGTGTAGATTCTTAAAGGGTGTTAAATAATTAGAGGGATGCTAGTCATTGTTAAAGCCAAAAATTACAAATGAAAAAATTACACGTTTGTTACCAGTGTCAATGTAACAAGTATTTTAACACTAAGTATGTTGTTATAATATATATATATGTATATTCAGATAAAGTATTATTTTTCATGACTTCATCAATTACCTTCAACATTATTTTCATTTAGTGACGTCAATGTTGCACGACGATGAAATCCGACGGGTAACAGCGAATAGTTAAATCTGTGGAGAAAAAACATCAAAAATAGAACAATGATTTAACTTTGAATTTCCTGGGATTTAAATTGTTGTTTTTATAAACTGTGGGATTACCAACAACTACTGCCATTGAATCCAGGGTCTTCAGTACAGGTTTTTACCAGGGCCTCTGTATGTACGAACATTTACAAGATGATACATCAGCCCAGTAGAGTAGGTCCTGACCATGGGTGTAGGAACACAATTTGAAGGTCGTACTGGTGAAGTCCCTCTCACCTTTGAACTTAGAATTCGTTATAAGGAATACCACTAGTGATATTTTTCATAACATCGTCTTGGACAGAGAAGAAAAGCATGGATTTTGAACTGTGTCAAAACTCCACAACATTAATATCAGGTTATAATCAAGCAAGCTTCGTTAGTCTCAATAACAGAGACTGAGTTTTGTACGGAACCAATGATTCTCATCAGAAATATTATTGCAGTTTAGTTTTATTTTTTGCAGTTCTTGAAGCAATATCAGCATATTGTCTGAATTTCAGTGAAATGTCTTCTTGTTTTTTTTTTGGAGAAGGGGGCTACAGTATCCTCTCCCCGGCTCCTTCGCCTATGATCATGGCGGTAACTTACCCCTCAAAAGGAGTATGATATTCTTTTAGAGGACTGGGGTATGACCTACCGGAAGTGATGTCATCACTACTAAAACTAACGAGAGGAGGCGCATATGGGGGAGGTATAGCATTCGTAGTATTCGTATACATTACAAATGCCCAGAAGTCAATAACTAATGTAGTGAGCAATTTTGACATAACTATGTCAGTGAATCGCAATCTGTCATTGCACATTCTTGTAAAACCTTTTTGTCATTCCAAAAGACAGGAGTCATACAGTGTCCTTTTTGAACAAAATGATTTTGGATACAAAGTTATCTACTGGTGGACATGCCTGCGGTGTTTTCCTGTCCTTGTATTCTTACTACTCACTTCCACAGGTGCTTTTTTAATGATGAACTAAGAAGCTTACTCGAAGAACCACTTGAAAATTAGATATAGTTATCTACGGCATCTCTTTACTCTTCCATGTTACACCGGTTCACATATATGTATCTACGTCATTTCTGTATCTACTACTCCATGTTACATCGGTCTAGATACATTTATATACGGCATTTATTTATCCACTACTCCATGTTACACCGGTTCACATATATGTATCTACGTCATTTCTGTATCTACTACTCCATGTTACATCGGTCTAGATACATTTATATACGGCATTTATTTATCCACTACTCCACGGTCTAGATACATTTATATACGGCATTTCTTTATCTATTACTCCATGTTACACCAGTCTAGATACATTTATATACGGCATTTATTTATCCACTACTCCATGTTTACACCCGTCTACATACATTTATCTACGGCATTTCTTCATCCACTACTCCATGTTACACCGGTCTACATACATTTATATACGGCATTTCTTTATGTACTACTCCATGTTACACCGGTCTACCTACATTTATCTGCGGCATTTCTTTATCTACTACTCCATGTTACACCGGTCCACTCAGTCTGTATTGAGCCTCAAGAGAAACACGCCAAGAGAGTTCCGCTTCGACAGACCGCGACAGACACAATGTACTTGTTATAAATAAGATCTTCAAGATGCATATTTACCTTACTGTTTTCAGTTTGTCACACTTTGCTATAAAGCTGAAGATGCCATCCAACTCAATTTCTGTCATTTCGTGTCCGTTTTGCTCAAACCAAAGTTGCTCAACGTTCTCTAGTATTGGAATACGAAGTTGAGATTTAAGAACAATATGACTGGTTAAGACATCTACTGACTGGAAAGACTCAAAGAGATATAAACTTGAAACTGGTATCTGTAATGAAAGAGTAAGTAGAACGATTATTAATAGTATTTTCATTGATTAATATGAATAATCATCAATCAACAGTTAAGTTTACTGAAAATTCATATCTGATATGCGGCACAATAATCGCAGTTTTTTATGTCCAAGTTCCTTTTATACTTGTCGAGCACTTTAAATCATCTGATCTTTAACAACGTGGTGTTTTCGAAATTATAAATTGTTCTGTGAAATCACATGATCAGAATCGATACATTTGAGTTGTTCATGTGCACATAATAAATGCTCGTGTTCAGAATGGTGAATTTAATCTATACTATACCTTTTCTCTAGCAGCGATGTTTATCAGTTGTAAAACAGATCTCTGTATCACCCTAGTATCTTGATTCCTCATCTGTAATGTTCTGGAACAGATTTCCCTCAGGTTGTCTTTCATGCCATCTACCTTTCCACGTTGTTCAAGTATACACAACATCACAAAGACATCTCCACATTCTATAAGGCTCAGATAATCTAATATGTGTTTTGCACATGCAGAATTTAATCCACACGCAAATCGGTAAAGGTACTGGAAGGTAAAAGGATCCAAGTCCTCTAATATTTCGAGTCCTTCGTCTCCATCAGACTTAATATCGGGATCATCAACCTTAGCGATGACGTCAGCCAAATAATGAGCAGCGTACCAATCACAGTAAAGGTTGTGATAAAATTTGATAATTTTAATGACTTCAAAATTTGATAGAGTTTCTTCAGTTTGGTTTGATATTCTTTCCTCCTCTCGTAATATCCCAATGCATAGGAAAGTTTCAATGAAAGATTTTCCAATCTCTTTGAAAAGTAAATCTTTCTTCCACTGAAGACTTTCTGATTGTAACTGAAGACCCTGAAACGAAAGTCTATTAAACTCCTTGTTGTGTTTCTCACTCGTTACAAAGCCGCTGTCCATATTTGCATATTCCATCTTATTATCAAAATGACTATGAAGAGAGCTGATCACGTGACTGAAGAAACTGGTTATGGAGGCACAATGCAAAAGTTCACTTTTAGTCTCATGAGAGAGGTGAGCGTACGTAACAAAGATTAGAGGGACCTGATAGAATTCATAGAGGATTGAAGTACTTGGAAGCCATTCCTTGATAACATTCAGTGTTTCATCATCATTACCTAATGTTAATACTTCACGCACGTACCTTTCCTGTGTTTCAGTACTAAATCCCGTTAATCTTACACGGTTAGTCCAATCAACACATTCTTGAGGTATTTTACCTGATCGTGTTGTAACAATAAGTTTACATTTTGGTAAGATTATTTTCTTGATGATATTCATGAAATGATTTGATAGGCTGTTGTGAGGGTACTCGTCAATCCCATCTAGCACAATCACTAAAGAGGTTTCTGCTTCACTAAGTATTTCTTCAATATCATCAATACAAAATTTAGAGTCTTTGGATAAAACGAAACATTTAATAGCCTCATAAATAGACGACACACCTGACAATTGTCTCATCTTAACTACAATCAATATGTCTACGTCACACAGACAAGATTCTACGTCATGATCACACCACTCATACATGAGTTGTAAGGTTAGGAATGATTTACCGGACCCTGGTTCACCTTCAATAATCCATCGGTTATCTTCCATTTCATTTTTGATAAAAATGTCTTTGTAAGAATCTAGTTTCTGCCGGCGATGTTGATGTTTAGTCTGATCTTTAGAGAGATATTCAACTCCTCCCTCGAGTAACAAACGTTGGACTGGGTAGTATTTCTCTAAGAAAGGGATTGGTCGCATGGAACGATGTGAATATTCATATTCCGTTTTCAGCTCTGCTTTGAATTGCTCCATACGGTCTGAGAAAGGCAAATTAAAGAAAATAAAAAAACATATCATCGTCGAAAATCAAACTATATATTTCATATGAATACCTGGATATGAAATTACAGAGGAGGTTCTTTTACATCAACAGGTTTGTTCAGGCAGTAAAGAAAAAAGCGTATGCAAATGAGGAGGGATAGGGAGGTGGTCGGGACGTTTTAACTAGTTGGTTTGTACAAATGGTACCACTCAGCCAATACAGAAGGTTCATAACATTTACTATACTGTATTCCTTATGTGACATTTCTACTGTTGTAATGCCCTAGTGGGGATAATGTGTCCTTTAGAAAAGTTTAGAACCGAATATTTGTTCAGAATAGGATCAGTAACACCAATTTCCATCCACATATAACCACTGTTATACAGGGCTCGCAGCAATGTATCAGTCATAGTACGTTGCTTTGCAGACATGGATGCATGCTTATGTATAAACCCTTAAATTAATTTGAATAAGCGTAGGAGCCAACAAAATAACAATAATAAGATTGTTATTGATCGTACACTTATGGAAGGTAAGTGTAAATATCGTGTAAACGTATCCATTCGCAACTACTGAGGAGGGGGGGGGGGTGGCGTAACTATAGGAGAAGTAAACTTGTCCCTCGCCAGAAGTACATCGAGCTTTTGTAAATCCTTAAACAATACATGTCCTACTTCTTCGTCAAACTGTTGATGGATATCAGGGAAACTGCCCAAAGGATTTGTTCATCTGTAAATCTAAACCTACTTTTAAGTGTGCCCTCTTCCAAGTTTAGTGTTGCTAGCGGATCGGACGCAGCGGCTGCATCCTCCTGCCCATCTTCTTCCTTTGATTTTCTGTCCATTATAAATGTTCCTTATGTACGTTGGACGTAACTTCTCCGGAGTTTTAGATGGAAACCATTGAGTTAGTTGTAGAATTAAGTCCACCTGAGTCAATTTAGGTGAAAACAACGATTCAGAGATATTTTATGTAACATCTGTCTCTAATTCATTGATTATGCTGTTCATAATAATACATATATTTCCATACTATGCCATACCTATATTTTATTCCTTGTTCCTGCCACTCATTATAATGAATATAATTCCA
>KN883210.1:39076-50071 GCA_000934455.1 Apostichopus parvimensis | reverse complement strand
CCCCCCCCCCCCTTGGATCCGCCAGTGGCAACAATCGTTTATCAAACGCGGTTCATTTCTTGAAAGCTTGCTATTCGAAACAATTTTAATGGGTTATGTTTACAAAATAAGCTAGGTTGATCGTACATTGAAATGTCGAAACTGTAACATATTGTCCTTTCGCACTTGTCGTAATTAACCTCCAGATCAAGATAACAAATATACAAATTCATCTGGTTACAGTTTGAGGGAATATGACTTTGAAGATGACCTCAAACATCTCAATTGTTACATCACATATTAGTGTGCTTGCATTTACATGGAACGCCAAACAGCCCAGAGTGCTCATGAAAGTATGTATATAGGGCCACACAATACAAATGTTATGCATCCTTAAATTAAGGATCTATACATTCATGAAACAATTACCGATGATAAAACTTAGGAAATAATCGCAGGAACCTGCTCCACGTAACCATATTGAAGACACTTGGCTACAGATACATTGGCGTTTGTGTATAGACTTATAGACTTAACATAACCTTCAAGGATAACTCCAAGCTTGGGAAAACAGATTTTGGTTGTCATGATTAATATTTTATATTACATCTTTAAGTTAGTACATGTGCTAACACTAACACTGCAGTAGACTATAGTAAGCAGACGAAGAAAGGAAACGGACCACAGAATCTTTGATCTATTTTTTATTTTTTTTATTTGAGTCGATATCGCGATTTCACGGCGGTTCTGAAGGGACAAACAAGATATAGACTTACTGCTTTAGTATATAACACGACATTCAAACAATTTTATATTCTTTGTCAAGGTGTCATGTGAGTGTAAGACTAAATTAACGTAGTTTTGACATTTCTTTAATCAAGATTTTACAGGTTAGCGTGACTTATCAACTCAACAAAGTCATATGTTTGATGTGTTTTCAAGTTTATTGCAATTCAACAACTCGAAAACTTCCTGAAAGTCTGAAACTCGAAAACAATATACAATATTTATTCTGATGTCGTGCTGTACTGACACAGTAGGTCTACATCTTGGCCTTTCAAATCACCATACAATTCATACAATAAAAAATTTAAAATCAAACTTATTTCTGATGGTTTTTGTAGTCACAAGTTACATATGAATTCGGTACATTTAAGTTAAAATATGGATACCAGACTGCAACAAACTTAATATGGGTTTTCTTTTGACGAAACGAGGACATGTTGATATGTATGACAGGTACAATGTAAGGTGTCTTGAAACGAAAACAACGAAACATAATGAAAGGTCCGTGTTAATACTCTCTAGTATAGGATGACAGAACAATTAGCAAATATTGACTTTTCTAAGTTAATCACATGAAACAGCTCATCGAATACGTACTGTATGGCTAACCAACTATATTCTTTCACATTACCTATGTTCATTATACAAACAGATCACTCATTACCTTTGTTTAATCGCATGAATGGTACAAACGGTAAAAGAAAGCAAAAAAAAAACGAAAAGACAAATGAATCAAAAGGGAATGAAGAAAGAACAATAGAAAGATCGCAAATTACGGAATCATTTATAAACAATGTGTTATATCGGATATAATATATAAAAATTAAAACAAATATTCATGAAAGTCGATTTAGAGTTCATTTTAAAGTTTGCTTTCTTAGCAATTTGCTAGTGGAAGATTACCCCAGAAATGGTTACAATAATATGTGCACAACGAGGGAATAACATGAAAGGACCTGTTTGTTTGCTTGCAAGAGTCTTAAAGCTTGGGCATTTTAAGCCAAACATAAGAAACTGCAAAGATGTGGTTACAACAAAATAACGATATTTTCATGAAATTCTTACATTGTTTAAAATATTCTGAAATAATTTGTAACTATAAAAACTATGATCAAATGTTTCGAGTGAATTGTTGAACAACTATTGGTCTCAACCATAAGTAAACTTCAAGACCTACCATATATAGAAGTACGATCATTGATTTCAAGCTTCAGCACACAAACTGTTCAGATTGTCATTATCTTGTTCGAATTATTATTGAATGACGTAACAGGCACGTCACTGGATTGTCTTTTATCGGCTGTAATGTAACTTAAGGGAATATACATAACTAAAGTATAAATGAATGTAAATGTCTAGCTCGCGTAGTGATAAGATAAAAGAGAGTAGAATAAAAAGCCGATCATTATCTTTAACTTAACTGATTAAGCACAAACTATTAATGTTATGTAATTATCATATTACGTAATATACACGTCATCGTTAAGCATACCAAAGATTATGTTTACAGTTGGCTTTAAATTCCATAGATTATAGAATGAACATTGAACAAAGGCAAAAGGCAAAAGCAAAAAAAAGCAAAAAGCACCCCACCCCACCAAAAAAAATTAACAAAATAAAACTGGTAGCTGTAAGTGAATGTAAACGATGTATAAACTGGCATTACTTGTAAAAACAAACTGCGACAGGAAATATGTAAGCTAAATAAGAAAAAGAAACCTAAGTAAATGACGTCATGTTAAATTTCAGGATGATTATTCTGATCCGCCTTGAACGCTGAAAATGTTAGATAAAAATATGACGAATGGGTTTCCTAACTTTGAGTTAGTTAGGTGGGACCAATCGATTGGTATGTTCATATTAAAAGTTCCGTTGACAAGCTTAACTTTATTAGCTGGGAGGAGGCCTTGGCTCTGATGAGGGGTAAGGGGCCTTCTAGATTAGGGATCCGCTGGACAGAGTGTTTGCGAACTAACCCCGTCCGCAGGGTACAGCACAGTCACCGGGTGGTCTCTAATGTAGGTGGATTCTTGTGGGAAGGTGATCCCAGGTCCCAAGTCAAGCTCTCCGCCGGTGTCTAATAGTTTCTCTGTTTTGTTTCTTGAATTTTTTTTTCTGCTTCCAAATGTTGAAGGAAATGGTCTGTACTTATGCCTACCGTATTAAATGTTATCCGCTTTTATATAATTTTCCGGTTCCTCCCACAATTTTATTCACATAAAATCAGAAATGAACGACATAGAAAGAAAGTCAAGCATTTCAAGATGGTGTAACACAAAACTGAAAAAAAGCAAAATATGAACTGGTAATAGATTTTGAATAAGTAAAGATATAAGATTGAATAATTAATGAAACTAATACAAAATAAAAAAAAAATCATGTTTATTTGATTTGACCACAAATTTGTGAATTTCGGGTCAACTTGTAATGTCCAGAAACTTGGGTCAACTTGGCATTTCTATTATCATATGGTAGCGTAAAGAGTGGTTTAACGATTGGCTTTACATTCATCGTAAAAACAGAAACATTAAAGAACTGAGACAAGAATAACACTCATTGCCTCTGATTTCAGAATTATTTGGTATTACCATTACGTAACATCAGTATGGTATTACCATTACGTAACACCAGTATGGTGTTATCATTAAGTAACATTAGTATGGTATTACCATTAATTTTTTTAAGTAATATCAGTATGGTATTACCAGTACGTAACATCAGTATGGTATTACCATTAATTTTTTTACGTAACATCAGTATGGTATTACCATTACGTAACATCAGTATGGTATTGCCATTACGTAACTTCAGTATGGTATTACAATTACGTAACATCAGTAAGGAAGTACCATAACGTAACATCAGTTGAACTCTTACTGTGTAGTATATTATGAGAAAATGCAGCAAAAATATAATAAATTACATTACAATGTGACATCTGATAGTCCGTTTAGTGCAGCATGCGAGTACAATTACACATTCACTACTTTAATTATCACTAGTTAATCCGTTTAATGTAACAAGGAATTATACATTCACTATATTATGTATCAGTAGTTGATCCGTGTAATGTAACAAGGAATTAGACATTCGATATATTATTAAGCTTTAGTTAATCATTGCAAATTCATAATTTGATCATAACCTACATTCACTATGATATTACGCAATGACATTTAATCTATATGATAAAGAATATGATTAAACATTCTCTATGTCAATATAACAGCAGTAAATCCGTTCCATATGTCACGTGATTGAACAATCGCTATATGAAGAAGTAGCAGTTAATGCGTTATATACGTTACGTGTCTACAAAAAATAATGAGTTCAGCAGAAATGGAAGGCTAGGTCCTCTCAAGATGTATTTGAAAATTATTTGAAACTAAAAGACGAGCATCGTTGATAATTAATATCTACTTGTAAAATATAATCAATAATCAGAAAGGAAAACAGGGTTAACCAATGATAAATGATGAGTTGTACACAAAGATTGCGGCACGTTGGTTGTTCTCTTCTGTAAATGTCCTTCAACGTAAAGCTAAGTGGTGCGGACACGCTGTGCTATGTGAAGGTCTAACTTCTGCTGTACTGTATGGTTTACCTTACGGCTGCAAACACAATCCAGGCCGTCCACATATGCGTTGGATCGACAACTTAAACAAATGGTCCGGTCTTTCTGCTAACCAGCTGATTGAAGATGGCAAACGTCGGATTAATATCATTGAGTGCTGTAAACCTCATTATGTTTATGATCTTCGAGGAGGTCGACGGGCCAATTTGGCTTATGACTATTGATTGGCTAACTAAATAAACAGTCTGCTATGGCATCTCCAGAGACATGACTGAGAAGAATGTCAGTCTATCTGATCTCTCTCTCTTCATCCCCCCCCATCGTTATCTCTCCCTTTATCTGTCCAACTGTCTCTCTCTCTCCACCTCTCTGTCTCTCTCTATCTACGGAAGAGTACACGTTCGACAGTCTGCTGATCCTCGTGGAGATATCTCTAGTTCAAATATGTAACCTAGAAAGAAACAAATTATTACTCTTGCAGTAAATTGAAGGGATAACAAAAAACAACATATATCACCTGCTACACATACTAACGGAGATCCATGCTACACATAATAACAGGCAGCACCTGCTACATAGACTGAAGGAGATCCCTGCTACACATAATAACAGGCATTACCTCCTCCGCATAATGACAGAGATCCATGCTACACATCATAACATGCATCACCTCCTCCGCATACTGACAGAGGTCCCTGCTACACAAAATAACAGGCATCACCTGCTACATAACCCTGACAGAAATCCTGCTACACATAATAACAGGCATCACCTGCTACATAACCCTGACAGAGATTGCTACTACACATAATAACAGGCATCACCTGCTACACAGACTGATATGAATCATCTGTTGTCATATTATTTAAAACCATCTAACCAATTAAGGGTTAAAAATAAGTACCAGGAGAGGTATTTTTCTTTTTCTTTCCATATTCCTATTCAGACCTTATCCGTGAGATGCAGAGATAACTGTCTTAAGTGATATGTTTGTCAGCACTGCTTATAAGAAGATGTTTATCAATTTACCAATGATGCGTCCTAACGTTTCAGTCCTGTCAGAATATTCAGAGCATAGTGTAAATTTCTTTATCAGAATATAACCCCCCCCCCCCTCGCCGCGAAATTCATTTTGTAACGTTTTGGCTGCAGTTAATACCGTTCAGGAAGTAGCGATACGGATGTCCAATTACTTATATGTAAGTTTGCAGTCTTTTTGTTACAACAAATCTCATCCACAATAAAACATTTGATTATAACAGTAAGTCTCCTTCAGCTGTGATATTCCTTACTAACCTCACGAGACTGTGCATTTCTTTCTAGACCTCCGCTTCTGTGCAAAATAAAGAAAAAATAGCGACATTCACGTTTATCCATCTTAACAGGATGATTTGAAAAAAAAAGCTTCTGATTATTTTCATTTCCTTCATCAAACTCATGCCTGATATTCTTCTTACATACTAGAGTTCGTAAGGAGTACCCTACCTTTGTTATATTTCAATACCTTTGTTATGTCAAACTTTAAATACGATATTGCGTTTTATACAACACCTAATTATATTCCGGCCATTTGATTGGTCAATTGCTCGTCGACAGCATGCAAAATCCGCTCTATTGCACGCTATGAAATAGAACCATGCGTTATACTTTTTTGATAGCACTTTTTTCAATGGTAAGAGAGCAGAGAAACCTGTCTGTTCAAAACAATCTGTTGCATGAGTGCATTTTACATCCAATTATATCCAAATTTTGAAGATGTTGTATAAAACAAATAATGAATGGTTTCCATTCTTGCAATAGTGCAAATATTTCATTCGTTGTGTTCCATTCAACTCGGCTGCGCCTCGTTGAATGGAACATTCCATCTTTCAACTCATGAAATATTTGCACTATTGCACTCATAACCATTCATTATTTGTATATTATTTGATATTCGGTTATTTGGGTATGCAATTGTTTTACAACTGCTATTACAGAAAAATAGTGATGGATATTACTTTTCTTTACATACTTCCGCCAAGGTTCAGGTGGTAATGCATCTCAAGATGAATTGATCGATTTAGTGAATAAACAAATCTCTTGATAAGTCAGATGCCCTCTATTTACATAGTAGTAGCGGTAGTATCGGGAACGTATTTCTTTACTGATCTCTCTGTGAGATTTTATTTAGTGCTATGAAATATTTAGTATAATTCATCGTATTATTATTCATCAAATGATCACATTTTGATCTCAGTTGATACTAATGATTTAATTATACACTCTATGTGTTCCCTCTGACTGATGGGTGTAATGACTAGTTGTTATGTAATATATCTGTTGTCTCTGCTCATCAACATTAAATGTATCAATATGTGACAGAAGGAGAAATCAAACATTAGTTTTAACATATTCTAAGAGATGATTTTATCATGCATAAATTAGCTTTCTTTATCTACTAGTTCTTCTCTAAATATAATTATGTAATATAACACCATTATTCTTGCTATCAGTCAATTACTGTTAAGAATAATTGCCAAAGTATATGAACAGTTACTCAGGTTGAACAGTTTAAGATCCGTGATAAGATCATTAAAATGGTTATTGTTTTTATTAGCTCACTTGTGAAGTCATTCTTAGCTCGATATTATAAGCAATATACAAACATCAGCTTGTTTGCAATTCAAGAGGCAAGCAACTCGTGATAGGACATTCCAATTACTCAACAGACGTATAGGTGGACATGTGGTTATATACATATAAGGAGGAACATTATCAGCAATTAACACGAACTCTCAGACAATTCCAGTTTGAGATATATTGTTTATTTATGTTGATCTTGAAGATTTGACGAGCTTTGTTGTCAACTGCACTTCATTGATGACCTTCTTATTCATGTTGTATATGACTAACTGTAAGGCTGCCTCACGAAGATAAGCTCTTGTTTACTTATGGAATATAACTTAATATGAGACAAACTGAAAATTAAATATTCGGTATTCTTACATCTTCATCCGTATCATCAACATATGAACTAGATTCGATGTGAACCTGCAAGAAAAAGAAACAAATAATCATATATTACCAAAATAAAACAAAGGCCATCCTTATTAAAGCGCGTTATATATATATCTGCCTGTTATTCATGTACGCAGATTTCTGTAGTTTCCTTTCACCCTGCAGTTGTCCTCTGGTCAGATTAAAAGCGTAATTAAACACGGAATCTTTTGATAATTAACATTTATTAAGACGAGCACAAATTGTGACACTGATATTTTAACAAAATTCAAACTCGTTTACGGTTTAAACCCAAGTGTACAAACATTTTTTGGTTCGTGTTTTCCGCCTTTTCTTTTTCACCCTTAGCCAGTCCTCCACGCACATCGAAAATACTGAAAACACAAACTTTTGAATCTCAAATATTTATTTGGAGGAGCCTTGTCTTTGAACACTCATTTATAACGCGCTTCCAACATTATATAGTAACAAACAATTACAAGATTGGAACAAATTCATGTATTGCGAGTTTTCGTTTCCTTCAAATACAATGAACCAAATGAATAACGTTACAGACATGCGATAACTTCGTCAATGACGTCAAGCATATTTAACGTACGTTAAAGTAATCTCACATTAATGGGAATATTAATTCTAAACAGGGCCTCCTTATTGTTAATTTTGTTAGATTTTTGCAAGTTATGGTAGTTACTTTTGTTTTTGCTGACCAGAAAAGTAAAGTCATCTAGCAGGCTAGTGGCAGTGCCTACCCCAAACTAAACTTTAAATTATGCTGATATGTATGTAGTATATATCCATGGCAGAAGGACAGAGATTCCACATTGCATAAATATGCAGGTAGCGAAAATGGGGTAAAGAGATGGAATAATGAGAGGTTTGACGTACTTTTGCTTGAAACGAGATATCAATATAGTTGAAATTGTCGCACATTGTAGAACATACGAAACTGAAGCAGGTTTGGTGTCACGTGTTGCAAATTATTTGACAGATATAGTTGTTTTAACTGCTAATTTTCGCTCTATTGTTTTGACTTTAAAATGGACATGAATCTAAAATTCCCCATATGAGTTGCAGAAATAAAAGAAAACGATGAAAGGTTTGTTTATTTATATTATCATATCTCTATTCTGCAAAAAAACGAATGAATGTCTCGTAAAACACGAATTACCTACTTTATATTTCTAACTAGTATGGTTAGTTTCTAAGTACAGGAACAGTATAGAGATTCTCAATTAATAACGATGGCAATCTGGACTTTGAAGGGTGAAATTGCAGTTGTATATGACAATATTTTAAACGTTTTTGACTGTGCAATGTTCGACATCCAATAGTAAATTGCTTCCTTTTATCCATGAACATGAAAATAGCTACAGACTATAGGTAATTAATCAATGTTGTTCCTGCATCGCTGTGGTTACACCTTACAGTTATGTCCAAGATGTCTATATACGCAATATATCAAGATGTATTACAACTATTAAACGATGAGTGACTTCTAAAACTCCGCCGAAGAAAGTTGGTGGACCAAAGACGTCCACGCAGAGGGATGTGCTAATTTAAATTTTCATCCAACTTTGGGTAACATATTTGAGACAATCTACTTAAATCTTGTATAGTATTTCAAAGTCTATCCGTTTCTTTGTTTAGCATTTCTTTGTGTGCGGAAGGCAGTATCTAAACTTGACATTGAGAACAGTGCTATCAGCATTATACGTGATATAAATTCCCTGTTTGATACACATTAATTATAAATCTTTCCTGCCTGATGAGAATCAAAGTATAATACTCTTTGGTCTTATTTCTTTTTTTCCACAGTAATTGACACCTCCTGCCCGTTACTAATTAACATGATAATGAATCTATGTCTCTCTTACCTCTTCTCCTGGTAGATTGCCATCGAGGTCACAGGGCTGCAAGGAATAGAAAGTTTATTATCATGAGACATTGTATTCAGGAAAATATGATAAGGCGAAGCAAAACATGTATAAGCTAGAATGGTATATGTTCACAAATATCGCAGTAAACTTTTCCTGGCAGGTATCTGTATTGAGCACACTAAAGTCAATATAGGAGACAGACTCGTCACTGTAAGATGCACGGACTTAATAACATGAATACACACATCATCTTTATACGGAAGACAACATTAGTTTTAATAATGGGCGAGAGGATAACGAGAAGGAAAAGAGGGCAGTATTCAAAGATGGAACTATTTATACAATCCTCGTGGTTTAATCGATGGAATGAACAAACAATGTATACAGTATTTTGGTTACTCTCCCTACCCCCCACCCTCACCCCACCCCCACTCCGTCTTATATGATCTGTTGCTATCGTATACCGTAGGCAATCCTTTAATGATATCCATGAAAGTTTGGGAGATGCCGTTGAAAGATAAAATCACGAAGAGCAGTAACAAGGAAAGATAACGATAGTTCAAGTAGATTAGAGATCTGTGTAGATCTGTTATTGTTGACAAATTTCATGATATATCATGGAATTATGTTAACCCTTCAATATTTTATTTCTTCCATATTTGCCATGTCACGTGCGTATTTGATATTTGAAGTTTGTAAATAATTATTTCATGAATAAATATTTCCATCCTTGCTTTGATCATTTAGTCATTGCAGTATAAACACAGTGCACATTGCATTATTTCTTCAATAAAACATATATATATATATGCATTATACACTACATAAACTAGTATGCCCACAACATTACACATGTATCAACAGGAAAACGCATTGTAAAGTGGTAAACGTATGTTATTTCATATAAGACTATTCAAACTTTGCCTCACTCTATGTTCCACCTTAGTCAAATTTAGACCAGGAAGGGTTGACGGTTTGTTAATTTGGATAATTATCAGTTTGTTATAGTAACCAATACGCTCTGTATATTTCTCAGACTAGTGAGCTCTGTATTGCATTATCTCTATGTACTGACTGGACTCGGACTTGGTTTGGGTTGTTCATATACTCTATAGAACTCTGTTCGAACTCGATAGTACCATACTTTGACCAAGAAGTCTCGGACTCGGCTCGGAATCAGGAAAAGTTGACTCAACTACATTAGAGTGTTTCTTTTACTATAAGATACATACATATTAGTTTTGATGGAAAGAGTACTAATATCAATAGGAACCATGCATGTGATGATACAAGGCCAGGATGTTGCATCATAGTATCGTCAGCGCTTAAATATAATTATAAAGATACAATAGTTAATTTACCGGGTGGTAATTGTTTAAAAATCAACCACATTACCAGTTACTTTGAACACCCCTCCCCCTATCTGACCCAGGCTCCTTCAAGAAACTATTTTATACACAGTAGTTATTCAAAAGACGAAAAAAATAATGCAAATATATTAAACCATTATTAGTTTAGATTCCCCGTTGCCATTTTTTGTATCATAATGCTGCTGCTTAATCATAGTACTGTACAAATAGAGGATGGTACAAAAATACGTTTCTTTAAAGTTAAATATAAACCTTAAATTGAATCTTTTAGTTAAACTTTTAAGTAGTCACCTCTCCTTTAATTTTGCTAGTATGTTAAAGTACATCAAATTGATGAAATCTACCTCAAAATTAAACTTGTTTCTTTGTTTCAAGTTAAAACCAGATCTTCTCTTTTATATATAATCCTACT
>KN883210.1:23369-38430 GCA_000934455.1 Apostichopus parvimensis | reverse complement strand
ATGCTATTACGATAATAAAGCAATACATATATTTTTATGACCGATTGTCTTTAGTTGGGTTCATGTTTACTGAATTAGAATAATGTCTAAAGTGCGACGTGTGATTACATGAATTAACACTCAATTAATGCGCACACACCTATCTAAACATTTATGGTTGTTTAAGGTTTCGTTTCATGTTAAATGAATAATATAATACAACAACGGATATGGCTGCTTTAGGAACACATGAATATGGTTCCATATTAGATGAAAGGGTGTTGAAAGATAGGAGTAGGCAGTGGCGTAGGAAGGTACTTTTCAGTGGGGGGGCTGAAGACTGATGGCCGGCCTGGGGGAGGGGTCTAAGGGGAGGGGATGTCCCCCTTTTTTTGCATTTTCAGGTGGCCTCAGATGCAATTTGGTGCAATATAGCACGCTTCAACACCCACTCCATTTTGTAAATAATTTTGCATTTTCACCTGGCCTTAGATGCAATTTGGTGCTCCAAATGAGATTTTTTTTCTCATTTGGAAATGAAAAAGGGGGGGGGCGGAATGATACTTCCGCCCCACCATATTTTTCACTGGGGGGGCTGGCGCCCCCAGCCCCCCGGTTCCTACGCCCTTGGGAGTAGGGACAGTTTATAGTAAAATATGAAAAGTAGTTTTCTGGCCGCAACAGAAAGTTGAACAAAATAGAAAGCTTAGGATGATGAAATGGTGATGAAACTTCGTAATATCGTCACAGGGGGTTATGACGTAAGCTGTGAGCCTGACAGGATGTAGACACTTGACAACAAGTAACATTGCGCCCATTTTATGTCAATTTTTATATCTTAAAGATAGAAAATCACCAAGACTAGTTCGAAGTCTATATAGCTTGCATACTGTAACATTTCATCATTTAACCAAGCATGTCTTAGTCCCTAGCGACTGCAATAGAATACCTATAACAATATACTATATGACTATGTGTTGTCTGTTATACCAGACAGTCGTATCTGTAAATCAGCTTAGTCTGTATTTAAGACAAATCCCTCGTCAAAGGTGATGATTCAGTTATAGCATTGCTTATTCTATTTTGGTATTATAATTCGATCATCAATAACGGTATACCCAAAAGATAAAATCAGATTAAAAATCCTCAAAATTATAATCTGCAACATTTACAGCTCTTCCTTTAACTAATTATTCATTTACGGGTATGATTGGACAATTCCTATTGTATTGAGAAGACAATAACGATTCATTTGGAGCACCCACTATCCCCCACCTAAGGGTATTTTAGTTGAAGCTAATAGAAATATACACAATCCTAATATCTTGCCGAAAAATGGAATAAAGCCATTCAGAAATAATTGTCTTTGTTCTGCTGTAAAGTTTATTCAAACATAGTGAAATGAACCCTTTTTTTAGATTATTTTTAGTAACATCGGTTTTCAAGTATTTATTAAACTTTTACTTTTATTTTGTTTACGTGCATATTGATGTATAGGCGGATTGTATAGCCTAGTGGTTAACGCCGGCGTCTCCCAGTCATGAGATCCCCGGTTCGATTCCCCGCCGACAGCAATGTGTGTCGTCTGGCAAGGGTGTTGTTCAATAACAACTTCCCGACATGGACGTTAAATGGATGTGTGCCGAGAGATTGGCTTCGGTCAGCTTTTGAGTCTATAAGCCTCCATGGCTTCTTTCGCGAGTTCCTGCTTGCGGGAAGATCACATATACATACATACATACATGTACATATTTTAATATTTCTTAGTCTTTGGTTCTCATGTTTGATTATTTCATATTTATACTTGCATCTTTACAAACTGAAACTACTAGAATTTAGTATCCTTCACTCATTGCTGTGTGTTTACATGCAGTGACGGCTGTCTCGAAATGAGTTTTATCAAACACAATAAGAGTGGTTTTGTCCATATACTTTAATCTTACTGAACTATTCGAATATTCTCTATTAGTGTATAACGATACAGTATTGTAGTATATAGCTGGATTGCAATCCTGATTTAATTAAAACTTAGCATGTGTGTCTCGTTTCTGCAAGCCAATATTGTGCCTTTATATGTACCTGTGAGAGAATATCTTGAATAATAAAACAAAGTTATGGTTGGGTAATAAGGGACACACGGGGTGACATTCAGGTAGAAAAGGCAACAATAATGAAAGAAATCTGACCAACGTTTGGGAGCAGGAGCAAGAAGATGTCTGTAAATTTCTGTTGTTTTAAGTTATTCTCTGTTTATCACAATCTAATTCAAATGCTGCCATCAACTAAGTGCAATTTACCGATTATGTTGTCACTATTATTTATTTTATATTTACTGGTAAAGTAATACAGAGGGCAGCTTAGCTCAAATAAGCTGACCAGAATGCATTTATAGCTGTAAGAAAGGTGCATAATCTCTTACCTGCAATAGACCGGTCTGTAGATTCAGGCGACGAGAACCACCAACTCGAAGGTTCCATACTGATGAATATAATGAACGAAATTGATGAAATTGCAAGTGCAATTTAAATCTCTCTCTTGGGGGGGGGGGGGGCTGGAATGAAATATTACACATTATATTCACCGGATTTATGTTGGCCCCCGATGATACCGTCATATCAGCTAAGAAATCAATGTGGTTGATTCCTTAAGTTTGATCTTATCAGTTGTCTATCATTATCATCTCAATAATATATCTGATCAGTTTACAATCCTTATATCTCAGTTAGATCACCGATCAGTTTACTATCATCTCGGTTCTATAACTGATCAGTTTACAACCATTATCCTCTTAGTTACTTAACCAATCAGGTTAGAATTGTTGTCATCTCATTAGCATAACTGATCAGTTGTACACTTATCCTACATAACACATGTGAAACAACTCAAATAGGAGTGAATATTGAACTAAATTAAGAAAACAAATCATGATAGTCGAGTATTCGATGCTCAGATTAAGAATAATCATCCATTGGACGATGAACTGATCAGAGAACACTCAATATCAGTGACGTCATTACAGATCATGAAAGCCAATTATTTAAATGTTGATAATAGAAAAAACAGTATTTGGATTTATGGAGCTACAAGCCTGGACAAATCATTGTCATTGTCACGTGATCATATTTCCGATGTCCTGAGAGAATGTCAGCTGTGTAAACTAAGGTTTATATTTCTTGTTTCCAGTAACTTTCTTAGGTATGTTTGTTTTCAACTGTGTTAAGACTTTATACATCAATTTCTCTACTAGTACTTTATATGGAGGAGGAAGGTATGTATAATCTAACATCGTGTTATTATGACTTGACATGCACAATTGTAACATTGAACAATAACGTTGTCCAAATTTCTGAGAAGTTTTAAGAAACTTACATGATAGTCTGTTATCAACAGAAGTGCAAATGGAGACAAACAACACTTACGTGCAAACACATATTAATGAAGATACCATATCATTATAAATTATGTTTTGTGTCGTGGTTTGTCTTTCAGATCATCAATAAGGCCGTGACAAAACTACAACACGACCTAAACAGAAAAATCAGCAGCAACTGTATAACAATTACAATAAGTGTTGAATTGCGATAGAACAGACCATTTTAACGTCCCTTTGTTTCTGTTCGTTTACATCTTCTGATTTTGGAATGTGAATGCAAGTCTAGGCTATCGCAGCCGATCTTACAAAGATATCATAAATGCAGTGCTGACTATATTAATAACCGGCCGTTTTACCGGTCCAGAACTACCCACCTGCTTTAAATAAAAGCAGGTCATTAGTTTTACGGTTATGATTCAGTAACAATTCTGGTGACGATATGACAAATGCTCATTTCCACTTAATTCAAGAAACACGTATCTAGTTTGAATAACCACGATTAATAATTTTAATCATACACTACCATAGCCTGCAGCATAGTTGCATCCATGGCCGTTTACTTGATCCAAGCGAAGGATGAATATTTTTTCTTCAGCATTATTTTTATTTAATGAGTAAGAACATTGAACATTCCCCAAACACAACGTATATAACATTACAGCAAGACGCACCTATACGGCAGCCCCTTGGTCAAATCCCCCACAACCCCAACCCCAATCCCCAAAAGAGAGACCATAACAGCCAACGAGTAAATAGCACATGAGCAAGAATCGCGTCGTGAAATATCTATACCTCACCTCCTGCACCCGACTACTCGCCTGTACCCGTTTCTGATTAGTAATGCGTTAGTTTGATTTTAACTCACTTAAACGACTACAATGAATACATGCTTGTAGAAGTTTGCAGACTAGACGGTGGACTATACAGTTGAAAACATTCAATAAAAAATATTATTGATATTTTCTTGTATTTACTCGTTAACCGATGAAGAAGACTAATTGAATTGTATCTACTCTGAATTGCTCTCTTAACTACTACTTGTAAGATCAATGGTTACTCTAAGAAACACAGTAAGGTGCCATACTAAAAAAATGTGAATCTTTCTTTATGACAGTTTAGCATCTCAACGAAATTCGAAGAAAATGTGAAGTTCAAACTGCCACAGATACTATATACTACGCGTTATAGGGAGTAAAGTATACATCGTTACCTCATCAAGTATATAATACCGATGTGAAACTGTATCGAATCGATAAACAGTATGTATATTGATGGCTTGAAAATGTAACTGATACTTATCAGATAAAAAATAAAGCCTTTTTATGCACATTTCGCTTTACATGCAGATTTACAGACCAAAAAATGCAAATTAGATATTTTTCTTTGATAGTTTAATGTTATCAAAGGGTGCGATGCGAAATCCCCGGAAGCTGCAGAATTTTTAGAAATAATTGTCAGGAAGAGGCTTAACCTCAACATTGTACAGAACGTTTCTCAGAGCCTGGAAGCGGGGTCGAGGGGCTAACGCCCAGTGGAAAAGCAGCATTTTTAATATTTCTTGTTCTCTGATAGCGAGTTCAACCACAAAAACTACGTGTACAAAAGTTATAAATAAATTATAATTCTCTGGAATGTATTCGTATGAATGGGATCCGTTGGACTTAAGCTGCACCGTTTGCAGATGTGTTCCGTTCCCTTGAAGTAATTGTGAAAAACTGAAATCTATTTTTGAGAAGAACTAAATTTTCAGCGGATTGAATGCAAGGCCCTGGTGAAAGGGTGGGGCGAATCTGCTGCATTTTATTTACCTAATATTATCCAAATCTGGGAGTAACACACACACCGATTCTGTTTTCTCGTCTTCGTTTTTGTATTATAACTCTTACTTTCGTAAGTATACGACCATGATAAATTTGTCTTCAATTTTTCGACCGACTTGGCATCAATTTGAGACCGAGTTTTGATTTTCTCTGGGGCGCGGTGTGACACCCCACACCCCCGTTGGTATACTTATGAGGTCGCGTTCTTAAATGATAATAGTGGAATTCTATTTTCCTGTTTCCAAGTACAGCGTTAGTGTAAGCAAAGAACTCTTTCAGTATCATATTAGTCTCACTAGACGTTCACTCTTAACTTTACGATTTACAAAAGATGTTCATATGATAAGGAAAATATATAATTAAATGTCTACTGATAATTTAACTCAAATTCTGCTTGGTTGCCATGACAACTATATATATGAAACAAAAGAAATAGGTGCCCGTTCTGGAACAGTTAATGAGTGAAACACCTTTGTATATCTCCGTGCTTTATTTCCTCTATAGAAGTGTACAAATAAATAAAATATGATTTTAAATTCACATATAATTCTAAATGCTTTCCCTCATATCATTACCCACTTTTTATTTATAATATTATTTCTTTAAGGCAAATCATGCTTGGATGTTAGTTTTCGCCAATACATATAGATTTTACTCTTGTCAAGCGCCCATCGCGGGGGTGATGGGATGTCTCCCCCACCCCCCCACCAAAAAAAAAAAACACTACCCCGCATTTTAAACTAACTCAGAGTAGTTATAGCACAATGTTGCGTTTCGACTTACATATTAGACATAATATAAGTCAAACTATACCTCAGAAGTATCATTTGCAGTCTAAACTTCCCCCTTTTTCTGGGGAAGTACCACAGACCCCCCCCCCCCATCCCTCTCCTCCCAGGCTCCTCATATATGATGTCGGCTTTGACGACCCTCTGTTCTTGTACAACACTGCAGAACGAGTGTCTTATCTTTGCCTTTATAAAGTCTTTATGCTAATGTTACCCATCAGAATAATTTGAGTACGGTACATCTAGTACCAACAGTTCCGATACAAGTTTGGTCTCTGTTTTGTTTTCGTTTATGTTTTAATACACTTTGCAGCAATTTCAGAGAAAAAAAACTTCGTTTGCAGATCTTGCAAAGGAATTAAGTTACACATTGCGGCATTATACTGCAATTCAGATTGAAAGAATGGTTTTAAGCGGAGGTGTGGATTTGTTTAAATGTGTGTGTTTGTCGGGGGGGGGGGGGTAGGGGTGACATTCTCCGAGGGGCACATCATTACTTCAAAACCTTACACAATAATTGCCGCAGTGTAATTAAGTTGCCCAAAGTGTATGATACTACTACTTTTCGGAAAGATATTTAAAGCATCAATTGATGTGATTGCTTCTCTCAAAAACAACTTATAGGGCAGTGATCTCGAAAGAGCGAAATGTAAGGAATATGAGTAATCTCTGAAATCTCTGAAATCAACCAACATACATTTCTATTATTCGATTTGTTGTTTACTATCACAGGACTCTGTTTTGGATGTCTCCTTCATTTAAAATGACAATCATGTGTTGCTGATCCATTACTCTCTTGTATGTGAATCAACAACACTCTACATGTTAAAAGAAATTCACATAGTTGCCTGGTTGGTAAAGCCTTTAAATAAATGTAAGACATTTGAAATGTGTCCATTATGACGTCATTGTGACAATACCTTTCACGTTCCTTGACTTCAAGTTTGATGGAATGGATCCAATCGGAATAGTGTCTGGCAGCGTGTATCGATAAAACCTATGAAGAGAGGTAGAGTAATCATCGTGTAAGATATAGAATACGTAGAGGAATGTCCTCCTAGTCAGGTATATTGTTTACCAAATCAATGAAGATAAACAAAGTAAACAACAAATAACAAGGAAATAAATTACATCTGATTGATCATTCTGATCAGAATTAATTATAATCACAAGTCTTGTGTTTCAACCGTCCCACGAAAAATAAATTAGAATGGATCATATAAGTGAAGTAGGGAGAATGACGTCATGCGACATATACTGAAGCCACCCATTCTACTGATGGCGCTTTGCTTGTACGGCAAGAAAGTACCGGCGCGTAATACAAACACTACGTCTTGGACATATAATTAAACTAAAGTGATAAAGTTGACATAAATCACTCGAAATGTTAGGGTTCACTGGTAAAATATAAATCTAGAATTAATGAAACTTAAAGCTAAATTATTGTTTCTTAATCTAAAAATGGTTTTAAGATGCTACAAATTACATTTTTCGATGTGATGGCGGGGTGACAAACCTGCAAACAATTGTAATGAAACGGAGAAAGAAAGGAATGGAGAGGGGTAGGAGGTTCGAGGACAGAGCAACATTCTTTGATCATCCCGGGTGCTTTCAGTAAAAAGGTAAACACAGAATGTTGCAATTATATGAACAAGGCAGATATACCAAGATTCCTTATTATTTAAGTATTTATTCATGATCACTCTTCAATAATGTTATCACATTGCACGCGTTGTGTTTAGTCATTGATGAAATCAAATTGTACAAACTTATAATATTTTTGTGGAGTATTGTCTGTGAGATTCCTTACAACAGCAAGTTGAGCTTGGCGAGCATGAAATGAAATTATCTGGAATAACCGGTAACAGGTACAGTGCATAATATCCAATTAATATTTTCAAGTCTAGCTCAGTATGACCCTACCCTATACCTGCATTGCACAGCTCTATGTAAAACACCACTCTGGCCAATGTAGAGAAAATGTATATAGGTTAAGTACCTTGTATCTAATTAGCATAATAAATGTATATTTACCGAACAGTTGTAAGTTTGTTTTAATGTAAAAGCTTTTTCTTTACAATCGTTTGTTTTCTGTATCTATTTATTGAGTGGCTGAAAGATGCGCTTTAAAATATTTCACTAATATTTTATATAAAGTAAGGGCCATATATAGCGGACACATCAACTCAATGACACATGTAGGCCATATAATAGAAATATTGACGAACTTTAAATAATTTATATTTTATCGAACAAACCGTTCTTGTGTCAACCTGTCCGCTGCTACAGCATTGGCAATTATTAATTTAAGGTTATTTTATTCATAAAAGGGGTCTCCCTGTTTAAACCATCTCCCATCGGACGCGAGCATCCAAAGAAAACCAATTTAGAAAGGGTAAACACTTCATGGTGCTGTGAAAGGTCAAATCAATGTAAGCCTAAAAAACTTCTCTGACTATTAAGACGAGGACGAAAGACGAGGCTTTTCCCCTCACACCAATGAGGCTGGTCATATGACTGGTTGAAATATTAATAAAGTCAACTCTAAATAATGTCAAATGTTGCCAGTCGGGGGAATTGGGTACTTGGCCCAACCATCCATGAAATCGTGCAGACGCCACTTAGCGGGAACCTGAAATTGTTAGGGTCCTGATTTGTTTCTGACAATAATTTTTGGTTCCCAGACAATTCCCCCCTGGACGATTACCCACAGGACGATTACCCCTCGGACGATTCCCCCTCGGGCAATTCCCACCCGGACAATTCCCAATCGTGACAATTGCCAACCCTGACAATTGCCCACCGGACAATTCCCACTCCGAACAATTCACACCCATGGCAATTTTCCCCGGACAATTTTCCCCCGAACAATCCCCCTCTTCGGAAATTTCCACTGAGACCCCTCCCCCAGGACGGCGATCATTATTTCATCATTTCATCACATTTTGGACCCCCCCCCAACCCTTGTGGAAATTTCTGCACATGCCCCTGACCATCAATCACAAGTCGATCAAAAGTTTAAAAAGTTACATTTTGGTGGAGATTGGGATCAGGTGTATATGACTTCCTGCAAATATCTTTCCGGTTAATATCACCTCAAAATTTGCCCGCTTCGCGAACATTACAGCGTCTTTATCAGTTGCCATATGCTTGCATCCACATGTGTATTTTTCGACAGGACTAGGATATTCAGCGTTTATGCTGTGTTAGTTTTGCGCAATTTGAATGCATGATAGATGGCTAGACCAGAGAAATGTTCGCGCGCTTCGCGTGCACTAGCTAGGTTGATACTGTGATAGCTTTCATCTCCTTTCGCATGCAGCTACCACATATTTTGCCGCGCTCTTTCGCGCGCATTAGCTGCACTGTTAATGTCATAGTCCTTTCACTTGCTCATTATGTTGACCATGCATGGTAGTAGCATCGAGTTTATTTAACTCGATGGGTAGTAGCAACTAAAAATTCTCTGTGCGCTCGGCGCACATAAAATATACTTCTACTTTGATATTTTTACGCATTTCGCATGCATGGTAGCTCGCTAGAACAGATGTTTGCGCGCTTCTCGAGCGTTTTTATCCTTAGTTCCATGCATTCTTGATAAACATAACGCAGGCTACACCAGCAATCTCGGCACTTCAACATGACCTATGCGTGTCATAATGTACCACTCTTAAAGTACGCCATTCTGCTCGAAGAATAAATATTTAAACAATTTGTCACTCTGGGAAGAGTGCTCTCTTAATTCAAAAGATTGAAACTAGTGACCAATCAAATAAAAATTGAAAAACGTTTGAGATTTTCAATCTAATATATTGATAATCAATCATGTTAAATTTAAATTTTTCAACTTTCAACTTTCCATAGGTCCCTACTTGCAGTCTTTTAGATTGATTTAATTTTTTTTATTTTAGAGAGTGATATATGTATCAAAATCATTAAACAATAGATACATTTATCATTCAGACTTAGCCATACTTATATTACTATATTACTTTCTATATTTGATTCATTGAATACGTATTTTTTTCTATATCATTAATTGCAAGTGTAGCTTTAAAAGCTTTAAACGTTTTATCAGGTAACAAACACCACTTTGTAAATGTATATCAAAGAAGACGAGCCAGCGTCTTCCAGTATAAGAGAAACAAGGAGCCTGCAATTAAGCAGAAGGTCCATTCAGGTTCGAGTCCTAGTGAAGCTGGTGGTCGATTGTTCGCCAGTTGGAAATCTTATTGATTTAATGAAGTTCTATTTTCTGAAATATTATTGCATGTTTTATTTTACAGTGTGTATATTCTTTAAAAAAATCTAATTTGTGTGAAATGTTTCCGTTTTCAGTATCGTGGGTCAAAATATTGCTCTCGTTTACGCCCAGTGCGGTACGGTTGACATCAGCATCAGAATTGCTCTGTAAACAGCAAGAATTTGCAGTCTTTTGTTTTGCGTAATTTATATATGGTTGAATTCTTGAAAGTTTTAGAAGTCGTTTTTGCTCGTAAGACAACTCAACCATAAACGATCCACGACTCCGTCTCCAATTTTGTATGTCTCAGGTGTCTACAATACCCGCCAAAAATGATGGGACAACAGTACCATGAATACAGTGCATGCATATTGGCTGTCTTTAGAACTCCCCCCCCCCCCCCCCCAATATCAATATTGGGGTTGAAAACGCCATGTTGGTCTCGCAGTCTCGCAGTTTCTAACATTGATATGGGGAGCGGGGTTTCTCCCGTGTATTTTTTTGGCGGGGATTGTATGCCGTCAGTTTTGTAACTGATTCAAGTGCTCTTACACGATTAGTAAACAATATTATGTAGTTCATCAATGTCTCTTCGATACTTGCATCACCTCAGCTTTCTTCAAACAGTTGCCGTTCTTCTTGTTGGAACAATGAGTTACCTGGATTAAGCTTACAAGCAGTGGCGTATTTAGGGTTTCATGCCAGGGGGGGGGGGGCAAAATTCCAATGACCATGCCAAAGATACCCATTGCGAGCTCAAAGCGCGAGCAAAACGCCTTGTTTTTAGAATGGCTCATTAGGAGTCGCTTAGGTCATATTGAAGTGAAGGTTTCTGATGTAGCCTATATCAAGATTAGCCTACGTGATACCAAGGATGAAAACGCGCGCGAAGCGAGCGAACAGTTCTGATATCCAGCTTTCATGCATGTAAAAATGCGCAAAGATCACTGACAGCAGAAGTGCAGCTAGTGAGCGTACAGAAAATGGTGTAGTTGCTGGCTACCATGCATACGAAGTGCGCCGATAAAAGGACTGTCAGAAATGTTGTGCTAGTTAGCTACCATGCATAGAAGAGAGAAACAACTATCACACATATCAACCTAGCTAGTGCACGTGAATCGCGCGAACAAATTTTTGACACAAGCCAGTTACCATGCATGCAAAATGCGTACATTTACTGTAACACCACATAAATGGTACGGGAGAATATATAGTAGCTGGCTATAATGCATAACAAGAGTCTAGAGCTTCGTGATTCCTTGCCTTTGGATTTGAAGCCAGATATAATTGTTTGACCTAGCTGTGTTGACCTCAGGTGACCTTTGACCTTAACCAAAACAGTGAGAATCATCTACTTACTATGGGTAATCCACCATGAAAGTATGAGGATGATCTGAACTTGCGTAATCCACTTAGAGTGGTTACAACCGGCGTCACAGACACACACATACATGCATGCCTGCATATCTTCATTTTGCAAGGAATCAAAAAGTGGTTCTGAGCAATTTTCAGCGAAATTACATTTGGCCACGCCCCTCAAGAATATTCATAAGATGCAGTAGGGTTCTAACCAACACATGCACCCACATCTTCCACCAATGCCACCAAAACAAGTTCGATCAAAATCGGACAGACGGTTGCCGAGATATTAGCATTTAAAGAATTTGTTCGAAGCCCCGCCCACTCATGAGTATTAATGAGATTGGCACCAAAAACAATAGGGACCACCTACACACTATGAGTAATCCAAATCAAACCTTGCGTCATTGACTTCAACGAAATTACGTTTGGCTCCGCCCCTCATGAATATCAATGAGATGCGATAAAGTTAACATTAACATACGCAAGTGACCGCCTACCAATGCTACCAAACAAGTTTGAACAAATCGGCCATTCGGTTGCCGAGATACGGAGTCCGTCCACCTATGAATATTAATGAGATTGGCACCAACGACGATAGGGACCATCTACTAACTATGGGTAACCTACCCACCAAGTATGAGACCGATCGGATCTTGCATCGTTCAGTAATCGTGATTACAAGCTGGTGTCATAGACAGACACACACACACACATGCGTGACTGCATATATTCCTTTTGCCTCTGGCAAATAAAAGTCTACCCGGAAACAAATGCAGCTAAAGTGCGCGCGAAGTGCGCAAAAACTGTTAAGGTTATCTAGCTAACATGCATGTGCAAGGAGTAATTAATTCTCACAGCATCAATGCAGCTATCTATTTTTCAAAACATTTACCAAATTGACGCCCAAGATCATTGTGTCAGTTTAGCTATAGTAGACACAATGCACGCGAAACAAGAAAGAAAAAATTAAGCGAAAGTCACTCTCTACATGGCAGACATGGTTTACACACAGAAAGCGGAAATAAATAATATATCACTAATGCACGAGAAACTCGCGCAAAGATACGCGTTGTTTGTATCTTTAACTTCGCGAATATTTTTTCTCAGCCGAGTTGGGCCTGTTGGTTATGCTAATATAAAATAATATCGTACACACGCACAGTTTTTTGGTAATTAGCGTTATAAAATCGTCCCAATTGGGTGCTCCCGATTGACAATTATCTGTGGGCAATTTTCCGGGGGGAATTGTCCGGGAAGGTAATTGTCCGGAGGGTAATTGTCCGGGGGGGGGGAGTCGACCGGGATGGGTATTGTCCGGGAGAATTTTCTGGGGTGGGAACTGTCCGGGGTGGGAATTGTCTGGGTGGGAATTGTCCGGTGGGTTATTGTCCAGGGGGAGTTGTCTGGGGGTATTGTCCATGGGGGAGTTTTCCGGTCACCAATTTTTAGGGCTATGTTTTTGGTTAATAGTCTTGTATCATGGTCGTCGATGTTTGTACCTTTTGATTTAAGTTCCTTTATATACCTCCTTTAGTGCAACTTAATATACTGAAACATTTCACTGGCTTTTTCTCTTACCGTATGTATGAACCTTTCGATTTTCATGTTTATATCTTTTTAGTGCAAATATATATACCAAACATCGCGGGCACCAACAAAAAATCTATCGCGCCGCGCCGCTTGCAGTATTTTTGGTTAAAAACAATTGTCCCGAATAATTTCTTTTTGTCGGAACATAGAGACGTCGGAATATAGAGAAGTCTGAACATAGAGATGTCGGAACATAGAGATGTCGGAACATAGGGATGTAACCAAATTGAGAGCCACACCATAATATGTTATCTAGTCAGACTCCTACCAACGAGAAGTGCAACTTAAATTCAAGAAGAGAAACTGAACGTAACAAGAATCTGTCCTTCTTTAATTTGTATTCATAACTTTGTGTTGTCTATATACCCTCTCTATTCAAGTTTCCTTCGATTGGTTTGCATGGGAACATGTGGGGAAACATTAATCAACCAATGAGAGCAATTTTGCTCATTTAAGGTAAAACTTACAAAGAATAAACAACAATTAAGACGCAAAGTATGCAATAACAAGGCGTATGACATAAAAAATATGTTATTTGGAGGATTTCCCCCAATGGATGATTCGTAGTCACTGCTGTACACCTACTGACCTACTTAATGTATGTTTCCATGGTTACTTTGACACGTTCACTGACAATGTTGGAGAGGTACAATGGGCACGTGGTTCGTTTACCTGTTTCTATGATGTTAAACTGGCTCGAGTCATCTATTATTATGCTAATGAGATATTTACGGGAGTTCCAGGTGTGGCATTCCTACTATTGACTTGCTTTAGAACATAAGTTGTTTGAATCAATCGTCTGTATAATGTAAGCGCTACATATATTTGTACAGAAAACTATTGTAGACGTAGAATAGGCCTACTGTGTGTACTAACACGGTGATGATGTTATCGGGTAGAAACATGGAATGGAGTTGATGGGCTCTCTGAAAACATACAGATGAATCTCTCTGAAGGGTAGGGCGAAGGGAGGGCAGTGGCGGGAGCAGGTATAGGGTGTCTGAAGGGTGGAGATGGTGACTAAACTTACTGAAGAACATACTGAACACGGGGATTGGGATAAAGCATTAAAAGTCTAGAAAGTGAATAATCATAGATCTGTATTACATTTTTTATAATCCGACCAAGCTATACTGCCAACGTATAATACTTCTCATTGATACATGTTCCGTGGTTACAGTTACTTCTGGAATGGCATTGAGAATATGACATGCTGAATAAAATTTTCATTTATATGGTATTTTTTTATGGTATTACTGAATATTTTTCCCAATGTTTCTTTGGAATGTCGGTGAGGCGGGATTGGGCGCCTTAAACATTTCTTTCATTATTTTTAGTTACACGTCATACACTGTGCATCATATCAACTGATAATATTAACGTGAATGTGTAAGGATGGAAATGGGAAACCTTTTATGAGGTTGGTCTGAGGAACTGATAAAGGCGAGAGGAGTAGCGATATATTAAACTGAATATATTCGTTGTGTAACCAATTTGACTCATGAATCTTGTCTGAGAAAAAGAAATAAGTTAACGTATTAGCGGGGTTTACGTCTCTGTCAATATAAAGATACATTATATTCTTAATAGGCCTATGTGAAGGAAACAATGGACATGAAGGAACAAAGAAAACACAGGTAATTGATAATGGAGCTGGAGATAATAATAACAAACCACTCGGTGACAGGAACAAAGAGGGTGATGATAGGGTTAGGGTGGGAGGAGGGTAAAAATACATTGAAAAGGGAAACTGCGAAGAAGAAAGAGTGTAATCACGGTTATTGCTGAAGGGGGTAGGTAGGGTAACAATAGATTGGTAAATAGGAGGTGTCGGGAATGGGTTATAAGTGAGGGTTGGGATTGGGGTGAGGAATTCAATTACACTAAACTGTACAGGGCAAAACAG
>KN883209.1:98333-114724 GCA_000934455.1 Apostichopus parvimensis | reverse complement strand
GTAGAGAAACAACCGACAAAAAAGTCACCCCTATGTAATGCCACTCCTGTGAAGGCTAGCTACATTGATTGAACTGAATGACAGCTTGAACCTATATATTATATGACGATTAATCCTGTTCCTCAGTGTCGTCACCATCGACTGTCGAGCCTTTCCTCTTTGTGAAAAGTCAAACAAAAGAAAAGTAAATCTTAATCGTTAAATTTTCAATCACCACCTTACACGGATGAAAAGTCAGAGTAAGTCTAGGCGACTGCAGTGTCCCTGTGAATGTTTCTCACCACCTCCTATCATAAACATGAAATTTACTGTACATAGGCAAAGGAACTTAGGGGAGGGAGAGGAGGGTCTCGCTACCCCCCCTCCCATGTCCCCCCATTACTTTGGTATTTACTATTCTGGCCCCTTTTTGATAGCTTGCTACCCTGCTGTTGCTGCTGTACTTCACTGAATGACTCATAGTTGTAATTGTTATTTTTCAGCTGCCTGCAAGTTCTGAAGTGTCAGAACTTGTTCCGTTCGGAGACAGTTGGTTGTTCTCCTTGTCAAATGCAGAGTGTGTCGCAACAGGTGGTGTTGAAGTAAACGCCTGCGATGATGACGATGTGATGGCTACTGTAGATGCTTTTTGTAACAGAATCAGAACAGGTGAAGGCAATAATTTGATGATCATATAATTCTATAATTGCTCAGATTTGAAATGTGTCACTCAAAGTATTAATTGCCAACCTGTTTTATGAAGACAGGTACGTTGCATTCCGAGTTTCCTCTGATGCTGTCATCAATATATACCAAGAAGTACCAAGAAACCCTTTAATTCAGAGAATATAAATATGCTCATTTGCAAAGGTATCATTTCAAACTGTTTCACTTTAAACAGATTCCACCGCTATATATGGTATTTGACAGTTGAACCTGAGCAGTCTCAGTTGAGACTGATAATATTCACTGTGCCAATGGCGACAGTTACAGCTGATGTCTTTGAGGAGAAAACCAATACCCATGTACTGCATGACTCAGTTAAGTGATGTCAGCCAGTGACATTGCTCCTTTAAGAAAAAGTTTTGGTTACTGCTGGTGTTCCCGAAATGAAATATGCCATGTCCATAAAGAAAAGATCGATATTTGAAGCTGAAATCAGTTCTGGAAATGTTGAAAGCCACTTAGCTTCAAGCAGTTGTCCCACACACACCCAGCACTAGCTAACATTTTTCACATTCTGTATACCCCTCCCCTAAAATGTTGCTCTTATTTTGCTGTGCCCATTCCCCATCCCCCACCCCCCACCCAAACTCTCAAATGTCTTGTGAAACCACCGCATGAAGCCTGTCATAGCTATTGTGGTGGATCTTGTTTTAAGATCATTTTAGTACTTTCAGTCCTGAAAACAAGGGAACATTGATTTTTTCTCATTGTTTATCTATCTAGGACCATTTCAGGCATGCTATGATAACAAGTTGAGCACTATAGGAGATGCCCTTTACAGAAATTGTGTCACTGACTATTGCATGGACATCGGCTCAAAGTCAGAGCAGTGTAGCTATCCAACCACCTTTGCACAAGAATGCTTGAATGAGGGCTTCGATGTGGGTATCTGGCAAACCAATGACTTTTGCGGTAGGTCAAATCGTTTGCCTTTAATATGAAGACAATGACTCTTTCTATTATTTGTTTTGTCATCAACCCACCCACTAAAGTATGTTCGTCCTGCATTGCCAGTTGGTTCTAGCCATCTAAGTCACTGATGTTCCATGTCAATTCGGTAAACTATGTTTGATCTGTTAATATGACTGAAACCAAGCAACTAACATGAGCTGGTGCGCATGGAAGAAGCAAATTGTCTGGATTTTCTCTGTCAATTTTTTTTAAAAGTTTTAAAGAATACAGAACATTGTTTTTTCCCTCAAAGGTGGTATGTACATATATTTATAAAGTCCAGATACTATGATTCTGGGAAACGAACACGAGAAAGTAGATAAGAGAGGAAGTGTTTCAAAATGAATCTAATCAGTGTCTCTTGGTGAAAACAAACAACTTAACATAAATACATTACGTATCAGTACTTTACGTTCACTTAGTGAGCGGAGGTACGTCCGGTTGGCCGGCTGTCGCTGGGTTCCTCATCGGGGTGACACATCCCAGGAAAGTCGGTGATGTACAGATGTGCTCTTCAAATGGCCTTTTCTATATATTAATGCTAGTTGTGTGTCAAACTATCATCCTTTCTTGAAAAACATATGCCTCCTGTTTATACCACAGCATCCCAAGCGTGTCCGGCCGGTAAGGAATACAAACTCAACTATCTCGGAGACTACCTGTGTACTGGCCCTGCTGATGAACCAGTGGGACCTGCCTCCAGTGGATGTTTCTGTAAAGAAGGCTTGTTCCTGGATGGAGCAGACTGTGTCACCATCGACGGGTGCGGTTGTTCTTTGGATGGTGTTTACATGAAGGTCTCTTTTCGGTTTATAACTTTTATGCCGACATATGGTCGTTCTTTTAACGCAAACATCGTTTTCGCCACTCGTTGCACTCATTTCTGAAAGCGTCTCTCCCAAAACAGTGACTGCGACCTAACAGTAGAGCTCTGTCTGAATAATATCTCACCGGTGAGATTAAATTTCAGAATGGATACACTCCAAATTGTTCTATACCATTAATAATAGTAAGAAATCAAAATGGAAGCAAAGACATGAAAATGCAAAGATTGAAAATGTGGGGAGAACTCTTGTGGAAATCAACGTTTCACAGAATAATTGTTTCTTGGTTTCGTTAAATGTGAAAAAATATTTCATGAAACCCCGTTGCTGTATATACAACGCTCTCCTGCATCCTTTAAGAACTGAGGATATCCTCTGATCTCAGTGACTCCCGGCCATAAAAACGTAAATTGGTTAATGTAATGTTCACCACTAGTGAGCTTACAGCAAAAAGAGTCCTCCTCTTGTTATTTCTTTCCGATATCTTTAATATGGCAATAGGATTGTAGGGAGTTGAAAATAGGGCACTAGCATAGTAATGGTATTGTAATACTGTGTTTGACTGGTGACTCATGAATTATTCAAAACTTGGTTCACATTAGCAGCATATGGTCAGGAAAGCCTTTCGTCTACAACCACACAGCCCTTATTTTGATAATGTAGGTACCTCATTCAACTAAAGTAGTGCTGCTTAAATTTCATCCTTTTAGGTCTGTTGTACTATTGATTCCTACTTTTCTTATGTAGACATGTTTATAATTACGTATATTTTGGTGCTAGAGTCACTTCTCTGCAGTAATACAGTGTTTGGATGTTCAAGATTAGGAATATTCATGCACTCGTTGGCCCTACATTTATGCAACTGCACCCTCCTGGCTTGGTGTGGGGTTATACTGGTCTGTGAAAATTTCAAGAAGCAAGGTCTCTGTTAGTTTGAGAGAAGAGAATTTCTTCCGTTAGCGATGTTTTACATTGGCAAAGAGTTAATTTTGGTCCTGTCTTGGTACTCGGTTGTGCGATGGTGACGGTCTGTCTACGAGGGCGCAACTTGTTATTGACACATCTGGCTTGAGGCTGTTTTCTGTAGTGAATAAATTGGTGAAATCTTATACTGCCGACTCTGTGATTCTGGTCTTAACGAGCAGGCTGACCCTTCCTTTGACTCCCCTCAGCCTCCCTTCATAAGTTATATAGTTTTATATATATATCTGTATATATATAGTTGTATATATATAATTGTATATATATATAGTTGTATATATGTAGTTGTATATATAAAGTTGAGCATTTTAAGTTGGTTTGCATGGTAGTGATGCAGAAATATAAAATCAAAATAGTACATTAAAAAAAAAAAATTAAAAGTCACTCACTGAATATCCCGTGATTTTTAAAATGAATAGAAAGGGGGGGGAGAAGAAAAATAACAAAGGGTTTTGCATGTAGGTCGGTTTTCATGTCATTAAGATGTCAAATCACTTTGACATTAACAGGGCTTGACATGTGGAGGTAAAATTGTGTTAATTAAATTAAATTGTATTAATTAACTGAGTAGATGGTTGAGGTGCATTACAATTGGTACATGTAGGTCCATGTCTGCCTGTCATTTCTATAACAGATGGATTTCATTTTTTTCCCTTTCAAGACACGTGTTTCTCAATTTCTACAGTCTTCTTTGCATAATTTTTCTGACCTCAGCCGGTTCTTAAAATTAAAATGCAAATTATTTTCATCCTCTTTGATCAGGTGAATACTGAACAAATCGTTGACGAATGCAGAACCAAGCGAATTTGTCATTCAAGTGGTGACATGGAGGTACTGGGATACCAGTGCCATGCTGATGCCAAATGTATAACTGAAAATGGCAAGCAAGATTGCAGATGCAATGTCGGCTTTGAAGGAGACGGTATTAATTGCACACGTGAGTTTACCGACTGTATATATGATTGTGGGATTTTCAGTATATGTTTACAGTGAACTTTCTGATCCATGGTGTTGTGGGGCGGAGAGTGAGGGGAAGGTATCTCCGACAGAATTCATAACTTAAAACAAAAGTCTTCGGCCTTAAAAACTTACAGAATGACTTTGGGCCGAGTTTTCTACCCGATATGTCATTGTCCACAAAGGAGGGAAAATTTGACTTCTGGTAAAATGATTAAGTGGCTACGATTTCGGTTTTCAAGATATCTGCCTTTAAAACGAAGCTATAAACATATCGAAATGCTGCTTTTGAAGGCTAAAATTGACGATGATGTTGTTAGCTCCTCAGTCCAAGCCTTAATATTACTGTTTCGTCTGTTAATGTTAGTCCATTGAATGTGAGACCCAAGTCATGTTCTCTTAGTGTCATATAAAAACAACGGGGCATATTTTGGTTATAATCAGAACCATTTTAATATCCATGGCAAATTCGTGTAGTGCATTGTAAACATGTTATTTTGAGGCCATAAAATGCTCGTTTGAGTTTTTGACCTTCACCGGAGGAACTAACCTTGATGATCTCTGCTTCTACGGACTATGCGTAGTCCAACAAACCTCACTTTTTAACGATCAGCCTCGGATGTTTATGGACAGCGGTCATTGCCTCTATTGAAAGTATGGTATACAAATACAATCTTGGCTGGGGTCTTTTCCAACAGTACACAACATGTTCAAGCTTTAACTTTGTGCCTAAACTCATCCGTTCAAACAGTTTCCGCCATGGAGCGTCTAAACCCCATTAATTCAATATTTTCTGACGGCAACTCCATATCTAGATCTGTGAATCACTGAAACCGGCATACCGGTAACTACGTGTTGTTTTTCATTCCAGAAATCTGACACAGAATATGCCCAATACAATTTATTTATCATATAAAAAATATCACCAACATATTTCAAAAACATATAAATTAACAGAAAGCTCCTGTTGGGAAGAAATACACAATTTTGTTACAACTGTTATTTTATGCTCTATCTCTACGGTTGGAGGGCGAATAGAGGGGAAACTGGAGCTGGGATTTATTGAAAAACTGAATTGGTTGGTTCCGGGCGGTAGCAAATGAAGAATAAAAAAAAAATGTCGACACCTTATGCTACCTGTAATATACCTAGAGAACAAAACGTTTCTAGTCGTTCAGTTCGTCTGCAATGGAGTTCAACACAGCGTAAGGATTTCTCTGAATCAATTTCTATCACAGATTGAATTTGAAGTCTGTGGATCACGTTTGTAGTTTGCGAGCTTGTTTGAAATGATTTTCAGACCCTTTATCTGTATTTTAATCATATATATGCAGTTACTACTTCATCAGCCTGTGTTTGATGATGTCAGTGATGATATAGCTATCGGTAGGACACCTATGGTTGATTATGAACAGACCTGTATCTGTTTGTCTGTCTGTCTGCCTGTATTTTTTGAAGATGCTATAACTCTGCTATAGAATACACACTATCAGGTCGTCATGGCTACCATCAGAAATCCAGCTCCGAAGTCCATCTCAACCCAAGAAATATCACTTTCAACCTTTTTCAGCTCTGGAAGACATTAACACAATCGGTGTGGGATCTGACGGCGAACTGGGCACACCCTCTTTCGAAGCCTCTTCAGAAGAAGAAGGTTTCGGCCCCGCCAGTGGAAGACTGGACGGCGATAAATGCTGGAAAGCAATGGCATCCGATGAGTCTCCAGAAATTCAGGTCGCCCTCCTGGAAGAATTCAAAATCTTTGGCATCAGGCTTCAGGCCTGCCCTGATGGGACCTGCTCCATCTCCAGCTTTGTCCTCTTTTACAGTGAGGACAATGAACATTACATCGAGGCTGAAACGGTTGGTTTTCAATTTCATTTGGTTTTTATTCCCCAACTCCCCCCCACCCCTCCCTTTCATTTTATTCCATTTTAGTTTCCCTGTGATTATATGAATTTCCTCCGCATCGATGTAGTATTTCACAGAACATGCTCTTAAAATCGATCCATTTGGTGTAATAACAATTGACAATTTTTTTTTTTTTTTACGAGGGTTCAATCCCAAAAGTGAACTAATGTCGTTGTTTATGTTATTTGCAATAAAATTTCTGGTTTAGCGTAATGAAACAGCCTGCCAAGCAAAAGTTTCTTGCATGCATGGTTACGTATTGTCAGTCACGGTTAATTACATTTTCCCACAAGAAATGTTGGGGCTTATCGGGGGGATGGGGGGGGGGAAGGAGTGGGGGTTTGTTAGCACAGTTGTATGGCATTTCAGACTTCCATTTACATCTTCATTTACAGTTCGGGGATATCTCTTTGTCTGGTAACGATTTCCAAGACTTTTTGCTGGCAGAATCCATTGCAAAGGCTCAATTTATCAAGCTCCGAGTAAGGAATGCAGAAGGCTGTGTTGGACTGAGAATGGAAGTTCTTGCAGAAAGGTGTAAGTGTGTTGCTTGTGTAAAAAAAATGTCCCTATTTCTGAAATTGCTTTTGTAGCTATGGCTGTGTTTCTTTCTTTCTTTCTCCCCCCCCTTCCCCTACCCCACCTTATACCTGTAGTTTAGTTTCATGAAACTATTTTAAATAAGCTAATTTTATTTCTGCATTATGGCACAAGATTGATAGAATGGTACAGTTGGCTAGTTCCAAACATTTATTGCAATCTCTTCGTGGATATTAGTCATGTGTAATATAATTCAATGACAAAGGGGTAAACTCCCAGTCTGTTTGGAATGATTTTCATTTTGTTGTATCAGTGTTCAGTGTTTTTTATTCCTTGCCGGAGGCAAAAGGAATCTATGCCATGGCATGTGTGTGCTATGCTATTGTTTAAAGGTATTGTTAAAGGTTAGGGTATGTGGATTTGAACAATGGAAACGACAATGGGGTCCTCAGTCTGAATGTAACACACACCTATGTGTGTGTGTGACATCATGGTTAGAGTTCATACTTCATAAGTAGAACCCTATTGAATTGCCTGAGGTCAAATTTCATGTAAGGTCAACAGAGGTCAAAGTCCGAAAACCTTGAAAGCGATTGTTATATCATGGTTGAAGTTCATACTTTGTATGTAGAATCCCTCATGATTAGAAAAAGAACCCTATTGAATTTAGTGGTGGTCAAAGGTCAACAGAGGTCAAAGTCTGAAAACCTTGTAAACACAAAAATCACTGTACACCTCTGTTGAACTTTATACTTGGTATGTAGATCCTGGTTGGTGAGTACAAGAAACCTATTGCAATGGGTGGACGTCATTATAGGTCAACAGAGGTTAGAGTCTAAAAGCACTGTAAACATGAGAACTCAAAAGTGCAGCTTGGTTGCAATTTTATTTGGTATGTAGATTCCCAATTGGTGCATTCCAGAATCCTATTGCAATTGGGGGTCAAAGGTCATTAGAGGTCGGCAGACGTAAACAAATCTGAAAACCTTTTAATATACTAACTGCCAAATTAAAGCTTGGATGAACTTTGCTCTTTATAGATAGGTTGGCATTTGTGCAAGTACCTTACTGATCATTTGAAGTCAGTAATGGTCAACACTGTAAAATCTTGTTTTGCTGTTGCTTAAAGGCATTGAAGACTCGCCCCAAACCGCGTGTCGACCTCTGACAAAAGGTTAACTTTCCGTTGCTTGCAAGTGAAGTTTTCTTATTGTCGCTACAAAATGCAGACAGTAATGAAACGTGTTACCTTGTTATCTTTATCTGGACCTGAGATGTCCACCGCTGCTATTTACACTGTGTTTTGGGTATTGACAGTACGTACACTAGTGTCTAATTACCGACGGGATCAAGCTGTGTGTGTATTTTCTGGGATCGATGGTGGTGTCTAACACTTCTGTTACACCTCGTTCGAAATTAGGTCAGATTACGGGCATCAGACGTTTCTTTGTGCGCGAGTCTTCACTCCCTTTAATGTTCTTATTCAAAATGTGGTAAGGAATCTTTTTTTTTTTTTGTAGCTTGAAACATTCTTGTCCTTTTCTATCCATAGCTAACTGCCCAGACGGATTCCACCCAAAACTCAGGAGCTGTTACAGGTATGTGAAAACATCGTTACCGTACGCCGATGCTCAGCAGTTCTGTAACAGGAAAGGCGGCTACCTGGTGGAGATTTTCAACGAGAAAGAGAACGATTACGTGAGGGAGCTCAGTCAGAAGGTCGACGGAAGCGACATCTTCCTGGGGATCTCTTCCGCTTTCTCCGAGGGGCATTGGATCAACGAGCACGGCTCCGCTAACGGCTTCTTAAACTTCAACGGCAATCCAAGCGAAAAATGCGCCCGTATGCTGTGGGATGGAAAGTGGGCAGACAATGCCTGCGACTGGTCCCTAAACTTTGTCTGTGAAAGTGGAGGTGGAAGTAAGCGCTTGTAGTTTTTAATATCATTTTCAAGTGCATTTCCTTGATGTATTTCATATGCTATTTCTTGTTTTCAACAAACAAACAAAACAGTTGGGAAAGAGTATGCGATCCCAAAAGCTGACTGACTCTGTCTAAGGGGACAAATCAGTGGAATATCATGCTGTCATAAGGGTTCATTCTTGTTGGAGAATCCCCAAGTGTTGTCCGGTTTTTGTAGAAGTCACATCTCTTTGGCTCGAATCAGTATTACTTTTTTTGCCTTTAACGATGGAATATAGGAACTCTGGGAGGGTGGACTGTAAAAACTTATTACCCGGTCCCGGTCACGACTACCGGGTCCGGGCATCATATTTGTAAAAATTTGTACGAACGTTGTCCTCTGCATTTTTACATTGACCTTTTTTAAAGAAAATTTTTTTGTCCAAAGTAGTAATGTGTTTTCTTAGGTAATGTCATCATGTGGTGATATTCCTTTCTCTTCATGATGTCAATATTAGAGTGTTTATGATGAAAAATGTTGTTTACTTTTACCGTGACATGTATATACTGCACATACTGCACATGTATATACTGTATAGGCTATGCAATCTCCCTGTATTGCATGCATGCACGCTTTCAATGCGACAGGGCTTGACATTTTGTACTCTGGGCAGCATATAGAAGCTCAAACCCCTTCTTATATCGAAGCTTGTTTCCACGTGAAGTTTGTTCAAGCCAATTAGCAACAACCAAAATGAACTGGTCGTCTCAATTTTCAGGACAACCAAAATAACCTGTTTTTTAAAAAAAAAATGGGAAAGAGATTCAGCTGCAAACTGCTGCAATTTTAAGTTTGCATCCCAAGAAAACCCGAAAAAGACAAATCTTTGTCAGGATAAATACAGTTTTAGTACATATTGCGCAAGAAATTCAGGATCCTATGGAGGATCTTCTGGGGATGCCATGTCACCCTCAGAACAATATCTGATCCATCAAAAACTGAGGTATCCTCAAAATTCTTCCCATCACTCTTCCCATCTCTTAAAACATAGATTTTAAATAGTAATAAATAAAAAAACAAAGTCCCACATGAGGGGGTCGGTCAACATCAGAATCATGTCGACCGGAATTTTTGGAACACGTACGTTCACCTTTGACACTCTGTAAAACTATGTTTTGTCAGTGTGAGTTCCATAATTGCGGTGGCTAACCTTTTTGAAATGGACACGGTCTTGATAACAGGTCAATGATTTCTCCCTGTTCTTCTTCTTCTTCTTCTTCTTTTTCTTCTTCTTTAACCTATGATTCTTTCCCTGACAGATGACTGCCCTGAAGACTGGCTGAGGTTAGGAGGTGGCTGCTACAAGTTAGTCGATGAGGAATTGACTTTCTTCGATGCTGTCGTCCGTTGTCAAGATCTAGGAGGCCATGTCGTTGACATCACCTCCGTATACGAAAACGCAGCTGTGACCATGGTTTCCGGGGACAAAGTTTGGATAGCTGTCACCGATCTTTTAGATGAGGGTAGATTCCTCAGTTACCCAAATCAGCAGCCTCTGTCTTTCACCGGCTGGAACGCTAATGAACCTAACGACTGGGGATCGGGTGAGGACTGTACAGTCATAAACTGGGGCGGCACAGGCAGATGGAACGATATGCCGTGTGATGCAAAAGTTAAGACAGTGTGCGAGAGAGGACAGAACACTCATCACATAGACCTCGGTAAGAATTTCAAGCAGATGTTGGTATGTATTAACTTGTTAACTACGTATTTTATATTTGTATTTTTTTGTATTTTACATATATTTACCTCACTAGCAGAAGGTTTATTTTGAATCTACCTTTCCGGGGTCAGCACAGCATGTTTTAAATATATTAAAATATGGATAATATATATCTCTATATATCTATATATATCTATTTATATATTCATATGTTAAGAAATGTTATTCCCTAGAAAAAAGGAACAGAGGCATAAGAAAGATACAGTATATATATCAATATATACAATTTGAATTATACTTTTTGAGTTGGAAAATCCGGAACAGTGAAAAACGAAAATTGAAGCTGGGTCTCTCTGGCTCTGGGCTATGGAGACTGTAAAGGAATGTCCCAACAATGTAATTATAAGCAATGGAACAAGTGAGATCAGGCAGTAAGTTTGCAGCGATTATCATTCATGTATTTGTTACCTTATGTGGGCGTAAAATTTCAAGATGATGCGAGGAATTTAATAGTTAAGACACACATCTCATAAATATGCAGAATGTAGCAAGCAATCTACTCTTTCACATCATCTGACAGGTGTCTGCGATGGAAACCCATGTAACTTTGGCAACTGCATTGGATTTTACAACACAGTGGAGGAAAAAGCCGATTTTCAATGCATATGCAAATCTGGTCACACTGGACGATTCTGTGAGAACGGTAATACCAGCTTGTCATTCATTTATAGGAACCATTCTTTGCAGATTTTGTCAGTAGCGGACTACATACTTCTAGGGGTGGGTGTGGGTTTTTTATCTTTTAAAAAAATAGGTAATGCCCCCCCCCCCCCAAAGAAGCCTAGCTATTGTCCTGGATGATGTTGTTGCTCATCTTTGGCATTAAAACCTACAGCACATATAGTCAGATTTATTTTTGGATTAGACAATTTTTTTCTCTTTTTGCAGGCTTTCTTAAAAGTTGCTTTTTTTTAACTGCGCATGATCTCAACTCAGTATGAAAGTAGATGGGCCGTTGTTTTTTTTGCCAGTTATTCTTTGCTGGTTTTGTGAAGCTGCTTCCAAATCGACATTAGCTTTTAATACCTAAACAGATCGTTGATAGTCAATTTTTGACATAAAACTGGAAGGAAATTAATTGTGGCACTTTTTATGCTTTTTTCATTAAACTATCAAAAAAAGGGGGTTTTCTCATAATGAGCTGTCCAAAAAATATAACTTAGCTGCAGCTGGGAGCTGGCAGGCCTTTTGAAGTTTCAAGTAGGCACAAGCCAAAGAAATTGTTTTGAAAGACATTTTGACACTCTTCCTTGTATAATTCTCCATAGAATGGTTGGAACATGCTCTGTACCTTCCTCATTTCTCGCGTACACTTTTTCAGCTCTCTGTAATTGCTTCGCTTGGGGAGATCCTCATTTTGGAACTTGCGACGGACACGAATATGACTACCATGGACTCTGCAAGTATGTAATGTCCCAGGATGGCTGCGCCAACGCAGATGAGCGGACTTTCCAGGTTGTTATCGATACTGTCCCATTCCCCAAGTACCCCGGTACTTCCAGAACTCTGAAAGTGTTCCTGCTGATGGATTGGGTGGATGGTTCACCAAGGGAAGTGAGTACTCGCAAGTCTGTGTTTCTCTGTCCAAAAACTCTGTCTGTCTGTATTGGGGGGGGGGTGGGGTGGGGGTGGGCACAAGGAAAGTGTTTTGGATACTGTAATCTGTACGAACACAAAGAATCATGCAAGTCTGTGTTTCTCTGTCCAAAAACTCTGTCTGTCTGTATTGGGGGTGGGGATGGGATGGGGGGCACAAGGAAAATGTTTTGGATACTGTAAACTGTATGAACACAAAGAATCATGCACTTCAAACTATAATCCTGCATGTATTATACCCTTCTTGCGATTGGTCCATTATATCTGAGGGAGGTGCGGGGGGGGGGGAGGTCTGGTGGGTGTTGGCTCATTCCTCATGGAAAAACTATCGGTCCAAAAGCTCTGCAGACTTCCTTCCTCAAAGTTACAGACCCTGTTGCACTAAAGACCAAAGTGATTAAAATACTGTATACTCTGAGAGTTCGATATTAAACTCAAGAAGTGACTGTAGCATTTTGTGAGCCATATGGCAACTGGTGCAAGGAAATTGACTACAGACTGTTATTTAGTTATGTAGCACCTAGTTGAGATAGACAGAAATAGGTTGGAGCATATTAAACCAATTTGTCAGTATTTTTGTCCCTCTGAACAAGGCAGACCGAGGGGGGCAGAATCCCTCTGTCTGAGTCTGTGGCTACCTTTGATTACCTTTGATCGTGTCAGATTTGTTACATGCATATGTAAAAAAAGACAAAGTTGGGTACAACTACAAGTGGTCCAGACCCAGGAAATCTTTACTTTGTCATTTGGAGGGGGGGGGGGTTGGAAGTGGTGGGGAGGGGGATTGGAGGGGTTAACATCTGTCAGTCCCATCCAGGCTGGTGGTATCATTGTCACATTGTTAAGTCTTTTCATTATTTTGAGTACAAGATAAATACTGACGTAGAATTCATGACCGAACAATGAGCTGTGTACCATTGGACGAGGAAATTGGTAACTTTCTGAAGATAGTGGTATAGCAGCCAGCTAGAAAGGTGCTAGAAGCTGCTCTCATCAAGCTTTACAATGTTTTTTTTTCATTCTTCATTGTATGTCCATCTCTAGCGTATCACTTTGGAAGCTGGACATGCAGTGTACCACAACGGAAAGACAATTGACGGTGCATGCACTCTGACTAATGGTGTTGAAATTAGCTACAGAGATAGAAAAACGGTAAATTCCAAGGATAAATGTAGGATCTAAACTGTACGATTATATATAAATACATAAATATAAATATATATATATAAATACACAGACATATATTCATAATGTAAGAAGGATATATTATGTGTATATCTCAGTATGGACAGTATCCAGTGAACATGACTGTTGTTGCATGCTTCCTATGTAAGAAGGCAGAGGAAGAAGAAGTGAGGGTGCATGGGGGGGGTAGTTGAATTTGGGAAGGATAAAGTGGGATTGTTACAAGAATGTGGCACATTATGATCATGAAGGTATTTTTATATGAATACAGGTAAACTTAAAACTAGCTGGACAAGGAGTAGAGGAACACTTTCGTTTCAGGAGGGGGAGGGGGTGGGGAGGTTAATAGAAATCCATTTTCATTAATCTATCGATCCATTGGCAATTGCTCATTTTTGGTATCATGTGGTGTTTTGCATGTTCTTGTCCTTACAGTTGGTTAAGGTGAGGGATGGTATCACGATCCGGTGGGACGGAAGCATGAGAATTGATGTGGATATAGAAGGTAAGAGAGATGAGAATTTAATACACCGACCATGAAATAAGTTCTATATAAAACTGTAGAATAAGTCCTTGATACTGTTTGGCATCGATACCAAGCGATGGCTAAATTAAAACTTTTTAAAAAAATTAAAGTACAGTTCATGCCAATTTGATGGATGCAGCGCATATACTAAAAACAAAATGGCCAAAAGAATTGCAAGATAGTGTGTTTTTTTCCCCGCTTCTCGTTTTCTCATAATTATGTTTATTTTCTCATATCTTTGAACTTTATACTGCTTTTCCCCCTGCAGGCGATCACATGGGTAAGGTCTGTGGTTTGTGTGGAAACTTCAACGGAGATAAGGAAGATGATATCAGAGATTCCAACGGGGACGGTCAAGTCAATGTAAGACAGAGTTTTGATATCAGGAAATATATGTCAATGTCAACACAGAACTTGTCATAAAATATCGTGGTTATATTACATCCTCGCCATAATAATATCAGAATATAAGAATTTGTTGACAAAAGATATAAAGTTACATCAAAAATTTTTCAAAATAGACTCTTTAAGATATTTTCTTTCTTCCCTTTCTCTTTGTGTTTTCATTTTTCTCAGCAACATGATGAGGACATTTTTGGCAATTCTTGGCAGTGGGACGCGGACTGCGACGCAGTACCCGAAATTCCACCAACCGTCGATGATATCTGTGCTGCTGCTAGTCCAGAAGCTCAAGCAATGGTCAGCGATATGAGTGAGCTATTGAATTGTAAGTATTTTAAACTTCGAGTCGATCCTAGAAGGTGAAACAATTCATAAGCACTGATCGGAAAGGTAACCATCCTCGGTGTGAGTTATCTCTCATCACTGATAAGAAGTCACCACTTTTTAAGCCGTAACCAGGGGTGAGACGGATAGTCCAGAGGGGCAATTTTAGGGTTTGACCGATGACAACTTAGGAAAGATATTTACATATCTATCCTGTAAAGCATTCCGTGTAGCATTCGCATGTAATTAAACAAACAGAGGTGGGTGACAACAAAGTGCTTCAAAAGAAAAGAAATATTCCTCCCTTTAACGACCACCGATGACAAATTAACACCTGGACCATCCTTGAACTCAGCAGTAGGCTAACTTTTGAGACGGTCCATGCTTGAAGCAGACCATGCAAAGAGTAACTCCAGCCAACCAGTGTTTCACAGCATATTAAAATCATCACCCATGCATAACCATGAATACTGTTGTGTAGAAACCTTGGTGTCAAAGTAGAGTAGCAGTAGCACAATAATCTAAACTACTTAAAAATTTACATATTGAGAAACGGCGGAAAATAAAAATCTGTCGACCAGCGAGTATAACTTTTAACACCACGGCGACAACTGCTTAAAGTGGAGTTCGAAACAGCTTGATTCTTTTGTCGTCAGAAAAGTATGCATGAATGTTTCAAAGTCGGACGGCATCTTGTGAAATTGCATCGACTGTATCGATGCCAGGAACATTCCTAAGGAAAATATAAGTTCATCGCTAGCAAGAGTTGAAATGGATGAAATTTTAGAGCTAGTTTATCAGAGGTGGAATCTACAGATTTTATGATGACTATTAGTATGAACAATGCTGAATGTGGCCAGCGAATACAATTTTTTAAGCACCAATTTTTCCATCTCTCACTTTGAGAGGTTGCAAAAAACGAGTCATGCCAATTTTTTTTATTTATTTTTTTTTTAAATTAATCATTTTTTTTGGTTTTCAATCAAAACACTTTTTTCCCTTTTCAGCTGCCTTATTCGAGGACTGTGTCGCTGCAGTTTCTCCCGAAGAGATCGAGCGAACCATCCATAACATCAAGATGGAGGGTTGTTCCACAGGCGAAAGACTCCGTGTCTGCGAGGTCTTGAGAAGTCTGCAACTTGTGTGCGAGAAACATCAAGTCTATTTCTGTTGGGATCCCCAGGGTGAATGCGGTGAGTAATCTATATAGACAGACGAATGCTCGATGCCACAGATCGAGTCGTAATACGACATAATGTTCTGAAATTTTTCGTAGGGCCGGATTGAATTGATTCTGTCAGTTAACTAGCTGGTACAAATCTACGTAGGTTTTGTTTCTGGTCGACGTTTCCTTGCGTGAAAATGGTGGAATTTAAAATTCACCTGGAACCCCAGTTCATTTATCCCATATTTTTCTCTTTTCTTTAAAGGATTGTCACGTATAAGTTGGTTGGTTTTGGTTCTGTGCTGGTTAGAAATTTAATGGGATTTCCATTTCTTTTGTATCTACTACTGTGCCACAAATGGCCATTTTACCATACCCTCCTCATGCTAAATGACAATTTTTTTGGTGGGGGGGGGGTGGGGAGGTGTAAGTACATTTTTGGGAAATTAGTTTTTCTGATGGGAATTAGTCTTTTATATTCTTCATCATAGTGGAAGACCAAAGAGAGTAATTTGTTTAAGGAAATAAAGGTGAAATTAAACTCGTTCTTGGAACTGAAAAATGTGACCACTTTTATCTCTGCCACGTCCCCCATCTATCCTTGATGTCTCATGATTAATTTGTACATATATATTTA
>KN883209.1:60278-75766 GCA_000934455.1 Apostichopus parvimensis | reverse complement strand
AATGCAATTACATGACATAATGACTACTTGACATCAAAAAGGTTTTTCATGCAACAAAACAAAAAATGATGGGGGGTGATTCAAGAAGTGGCAGCATATTTTGTTTGAAACTGTAATTAACTTGCTAAAAGTGACACCTTTGATATATTATCTCTGAGTTCCATAACATGAATATGAGAATATTTCAAAGAAGGCACACAACATTCTAACTGTATGGATTAACATTCTTCCCAAAGAATGGAATACCATTCTTGGGAATTTTGGGGATATAGCAGCAAATATTTTTTATAAATGTTTCCAAATATGGAAATGGCTGTATTAATGAATTAACAACATGTATGGTATACCAACAGACATCTAAAGCAGCTAGATGAGAAAATTAAGTTGTTTTCCAGTTTTTCACTTTGTTTTTCTCTCTCTATTATTCAATTGTAGATGCCATGATGGATAGACATCTCAAAATTTTAGCCTAAAGAAAAACCCATTTCTACAAAACTGGATTGAAGAGATGTGTTAAAGATATGATCAATATTCATGAAATAAAATTAAAACTAATATATTCTGCCCAAAGTTATATCAGTAAGAACAGATACTTTGTTTCATAACATTTAAAGCCATCACCCATTTCACAAATGAGAGAGGTCAATGTTCAGGTCTGGCTTGGAGTTGGTGGTCCAGAATCTTTGATTTGATTGGAGCTGGAGTAAATTCCAAGAGGATTGTAAATTTCTTTTAGAATCATGAGAACCGTATCTTCAGAATACCTGACAAAGAAAACAGAAACACAATAGAACACAAAATTGTTGACTTTGTTAATTCACCAATTCCTGGCAATTATTTACATATTCCAATATTTGCAACCAGTTAATATTAAGGTTTTTTCCCCCTCTCTCTGTTAAACCAGGTGTAATTAGCTGACCAGTTAGCCTTACCAATTTATGACATGTGACATTGTCAGTCTTATACTTAATATACGCAAAAGAAGGCTAGGATGTACACGTTAACTACGACACTGTGGTAGGTCCCACTTCTAGTCGTCTGGCGTCAATGGTGCTTTCGAAAATTTACAGATGTTGACAAATCTGTAAACAACCATGTATTACAACTGTGATGCATGAAACGAGCAACATGCTTTTGCTGCAAATTTTGCTTGCAAATATCATTATTACAAATATAGATGTCCATTCGAGAAAAGGAACATCTGTAACTTTCCATGGCAAAACTTAAAGACTTTGCAAAAGTTGTAATTATTTTTTCTTTGAGGTGATTTACATCAAATCTTAGGTATTAAGTTACTTCTCTGTAGGGTATACATATGTATGAATTAATTTAATAAACTCACCAATAGCAAGTGTGACTACCTAAGGCAAACAAATACTCGTTGAAGCTTTCAAAGGGGGCTTCTTGGAGGACATAATCGATTCGTCTTCCACTGTTGAGGTTACCCAGCCTAAGGTCAGCCTCTGCCATGGTCTTTTGCACTGAAACATAGCAAATGCAAAACAGTATGAAAGCCTTAAAAGCGTATGTTTAAAAAGTATTTGTGACATAAACCATAATGCAACTATTAAAACTACAAAGTTGGTTTACTTCAAAGGGGGGGGGGGGGGGGGTAATTCTGTGCACCTCTCTCACTTGCAGTGGCAATAACTGGAGAATTAATGAACTAACACTGCTTTTAAGGTGGTTTTCAACAAAAGGACACCAAAAAAAAACTTCAAAAGACAAATTTTCCCATGGAAGGGGAAAGGGAACTTCAACCAGATTCACCCCCCCCCACATCACCGCCCCCCCATCCCAACACACATCACAACCTGGTGGAGTGGGAATGCACGTTTGCTAGCGAGTTCTAAAATGAGTTACTCAATGCACACATTTGATTATGCAATTGATTACTGCCTTATATTTCTCCATCTCCCCACCGCCCTCCACATTTGTAGAATTATGCTTATGTCTTATTTCTTGAACATCTTCGTTTTACTGTTGAAGGTTGTTCCTGCCTTAAATTCTCTACCCAGATTATTATAAGCAGCAGATACTGAAATTCTTGTACACCAACCTACAATTAATCTGCCCCCAACCCATCTCCTCCTCCTTCGTATATTCCAACCGTGACATACAAAGTCAGCTCACCTCTCATATGCTGTGCATCTTCCTGTTTCTGTTGAAGTTGTTCCTGGCTTAATTTCTCAGCGACAGCTTCCATAGCTGCATCTGTAACTGCTGGGGTTACCTCTTCCTCGCCGCTCGTGTGTGCTAATGCAAATTCATGGAGGGTCTTCCATGTCTTCTTCATAGAATCCACAAAACTTTTCTTCAAATCTGCTCCAAAGTGGGCAAGACTGTCTTTTATCTCTGCATAAGAAGAGGAAAGCACAAAAAAATTGCATCATAAAAAAATGTCACCATTTTTTTTAACTGTTCCATTTGTAAAGCGAAAATGTTGTATATCGAGTTTACTGGAATAGTAGCAATACAGAATACACTAGTCTTATTCTCAGCTTATCCTAAAAATATCCCTTTTACCTCAAATGGTTTCAATCAATTTCAGACAATTCATAGTAGAAATGAGAACAGTTAATGGCTGATACACACTAAACATGTTTCATAAAGTTAAGGGAAGATTGGTGAATTATGAGGCCTAATTCAAATGGAAAGTTTAGATGCCATTTAAAGTTGAACAATTGTCTTCCCTTGAGAAGTTTACATCCAAATTTTGTTATTAATTTAATTGACATCTTCCTGGCGCCCTAGAAAGCATGAATAATAAAAGACACTAAAGCTGGCAAAAGTATAATAAAAAATACAGCCCATAGGAAACCATCCCACTGTAACCCTAAACTTTCTGTACCTTTGCTAATTTGTTATATATTTCCAAGACTTTACAGCAAGCACAAAAAATGTTACACATACCTAAATGGAAGCGTTTCCTTCCCTTGTGGTGAGGCATCAATACTGGCTTTACATCAGCTAGGCTGGTGTTAATCAAAGGCTCGATACGATAAGCAACAGGATCAAACTGTAACAGAGACAGAAAAAAACAAAATCTCCCAAACGGAAAAAGATATTCTTATCTGGCATTCATTACAAGTATCCGCATCATATGATGAGATCTATACGTTTGGGTTTTGAGGTTCAGTCATGACCATGCGGTCATCGGCAAATTTTTGACAAAATTCACCTACCCCTGTCAAAACTCTCAAAGAGCAGAATTTGGGGTAGATAAACGATTTCCAAAACAAGGCAGGTTTGGGACCACTTGTAGTGAAATAGTAAAAGAACACTTGACCTTTCAAATTTACCTCCGAAAAATGAAAGGATAACCAATTTTTTTAATTTATTTTTTTGGACCAACTGAAATTAGCGATGCAGTAAGATTCTGTCATATCTGGACTGAAGTTTCTTCTTTTCGTCACTATTAGAAGATTCTGCCATTGGAATACAATGTGTTCCTGTCCAATGATGTTATTGTGTGTGCTTCTTGGCATGACCACCGGGGTTCTTTTATTTTTATAATTACTTCAATACCCGATTCCCACTTTTCTCTAGAAAATTCAGATTTATGCATCATCTTTTGTTAAAATATTTTCAAAAATTCAGACAATGCGGTCAAAGCAACTAGATTGTAACTGTGCAACCTTAAGGCAAGATTGTGTAAATAAAAAAGAAGAACAGTAGCATTAGCAGGAATAAAATAATCTAACCAGGACGAAAATGAAAGATCCAGAAATATACAACCAAGCATGAAATTTGAAATGTTTTTCTTTACACATGAGTCAGGGATTGAATGTAAATCCAAACTTACGGGATGAAATATATTAAAGAAAGAAGAACACTCTGGTAGCTTGTAGTCTTCGCCGACGTCGTCGAGACCACGTACTGTAAGGAACATCCCGATGGGGGAACCCAGAGCAAAGAAATTGACAGGTTGGACGCTCAACTGTGGATACTTCACGAAAGGTTGACCAACACCTGGCAAGATAACACAAAGTAAAGATTCAAATATTCTTAGTAGTTATTGGGAAGAAACTGTCTTTCAGGTAAGATGGTACGAGCATGTTTCTAACCTAACATACTCTTTTGTATGGATAGGGCAAAAAGAAAGGTCTCTCCGATGTTCCAGTAGCACATTTATGAACTGTTGTTATTCCCATAAGACCACACAAACGTAACATAAAGAGGCAAGTCATGAGATGACCAAACAGAAGCTGATAGGTCTGTACAAAGTACATAATATGTATCGAAAATAACAACTGTGTAAATGCAACAGCTCCTTTGCTTTTGTATTGAGCAAAAGGATACAGCATTTTCCAGGGAGTAATGTGCTTCAATTCAGATCCAACTTTACATTGTCATGGATATACTCCAATTTGAAACATGAGCAAAGCAAAAAACAACGCACCTTGCGTTCCGAGTGTGTAATCTACGTGAACAGATGGAGGGGCGTGGCCGTCCACCAGCGTCAGACCATTGACCGATGATGCACTCTGCTCTAACTGTGACCTGGTGATTTCTTCTTGAGCCGCTTTGGCAGCTCCCAGACGAGCGAGTTCCTCAGCCTGTTGCTTTCTCCTTTCCTGAAGATAAAATTTGCGGACAAAATAAACTTTGTATGATGTACTTCCTAACTAATACACCCAATTATATCCCCATCTTTATTTGCAAATATCCAGAGGATATGTTCTTAAGTGAGATCTATAAATATGCAAAGGAGGTGTACTCTTCTTTTTCATGGAAGTGCATTTTTCATTTGGATATCCCCTTAAATTTATTTTACACTTATATTTTTGTGATAATATGGTATCTTATATGATCATTTTCTACTTAAACAGGAAACCTTAAACCTGCAATGGCTCTTCAAGATCATTAGTCCCTCCCTTTCCTCCCAAGAGATGTCAGCAATTCAAAGAAACAACATATTTATAAAGAAAAATATTTTCCCAAACTGGTTCAAAATGTCAAACTTCTTAGACCTTTGAGAATGGTCAAAACTTGGCAATTACCAAGAAGGTAAGCTATTTAAAAGCAAAACAAAATATGAATATTTTACAATTATTTAAAAGTAAAGACATAGCAATCATGAAGGAGCAGCAGAAAATAAGTTAAACTACATATTGAATGATTTTAACAGTCCGAAGAGTAAATAATATAGTGATGTTAAAAAAGATGTCAGAGCTCGTCCTCACCGATTTCTCAGCTTGATGTTTGATAAAACCTCTTATTTTCTTTCTTGGTCCGAGAGGAATGCCTAGTTCTTTGAGGTCACTGTCCTCACACATCATCTCCAGAAAAAAAAAGAAAAAAGAGAGAGGCAAAAGATGAACTTATGTAACGAAATATGCAGCAAAAGTAAACTACTGTATTCCAGGAATGATTTACCTGGCATTGATCAACATTATATTGAGTGAGTTGAACTTCCATCTAAACTGATTTTGCAATTAAAGCACTTCCAGTAACTCCTAACATCAGCAGAATATATCAAAACAAGCTAGAGATGAAAACTAACTGGGAGGGACACAAAGACATTCGCTCGCCACTTTTGGGACATGTGTCTCCTTCCCTCCCCTTCTCTTCCTCCCCTCCTAACTCCTTTTTTTTACTCTACTGCCATATTCCTTACCAACGACTCCATGTCTATTCTTTCCTCTTCAAATTTTGGCATCAAATCAGACATGCCAAGTTGTTCTAACGCTCCTTCCAAATCCAGACTCTTTTCCTCGCCAAGTTCATCTTCGCTGGCAAGGTTGGAAAATGATAAATTAGAGACGCTAGAGTTACAAGAATCTGTCGGCGCAATCTCTGCCGGGATAGCGAGCTTGTCCTTATCTTCCTCTTTCTGTACCGGTTCACTTTCACTCCCTTGATGTGAGAGCAAATCAAACACAATCAAAGAACCTGGAATGAAACAGAAAGAAAATGTAAAAAAAATGTAACCATGACTGCAACTAGTATACCTAAACTCAAAACTTAAAGGAATTCAAATGCAGGTACTTCTTACATGCAACTTTTTTATTTATTTATTTGTCATCAAGAAATACTTTCTGTAAGTACTTTATATTTGAGAATAAAACACCATGACAGGAATAATGACAAAAAAAATAAAGGAATGGTCTTCCTTTAGAGAACTGAGTTAAGGGATGTCATCAAACTGCCTGTATCGTTTTGATATCATCTCGATCCACTATTGGTGCAGAGTCAAAGAGAACATGTGACAACATGCAACAAGAACATGTGACAACGGAAGACACAAGTGTCGATTGAATAGACATATATTTATTATATATATATTTTGGGACGACAAAAGGCAAAATAAACCTGCTCACCTAAACTGTGGCCGATTAAAGATGTCTGACCATTAAAAGAGGGATTTCTTTCCTTAAAGAGATTGTAGAGTCGGTTTATTTCGCTGGCTACCACTTCTGCAATCTGCTGGCAATAAGCAGGGCTCGAGTAGAAGAGAATATCCAAGAGGGTGTCGTTGGTGAATCTTCGCAGCCGAAGAATGCTTGGCAAGGTAATTCTTTTCAGTTTGCTGTTTGAAAGGAACAGGAATGATGAACAGTTTATAAACATGGGAACTCATTACCCTATACTGTTGAATAAATCAAAGTTAACTTATGTGTAAATTGATGCTTACACTCACAATTATCGTAAATCTCTGTCTCATACTTTTTTACCTCATGTTATCTTGCTTCCCACCTTCTACTTAAGTTTTGGTTTTGGTTGTAGTCTTCACAAAAGCAGATTGCAAAACCTGTGAGGCCACAATGGAATATTAAATGACAGATCTTCACCAATGCGTCTTTTAATACACAGTCAGATGGCAGAGGTTGACATTGTGTCAGATGTATTAGTCTAACTCTTGGCTGTCATACACCTCCGTCTTTAAGCAAATTTTTACGGACTATTGGAAAGTTTCTGCACTACAAATATGATCATTCTGAAAATGTGCCACAGTCTGTGCCCCTCCTACCCTCCCACCCCTGCCCCACCTATTGTCAGCTTGCACCAAAAGGCACTACGCACAGTCGCATTATTCTAGCCCACAAAACAGTCTTTAAAAATCGAAATTTAAATAGTTTTATACCTTTTTGTTCCCTTCCTTGTTTCCCTTATTCTTTTTTAATTTCACTTTTACTATTTTGTGACAGGAAATTTTTTGCTTGGTTTCACTTTTGAATAATTCATGTTATATATGCAACACTCTCATATATGATTGAAGTAGAAATAAACTGAAATTCAACCTATGTAGTACCTGAATAGTATTAAACTGATAAAAATGGATAAGAATTCCCAAAAACAAAAAATGGTGAAATGAAGGAAATACCTATCAACTCCAGTCGCATCTCCATGAAGGGCTTCATACCAATAGACGGGTAAAAACTCTACCCTAGCGGCTCGCCCATCCTCCACGGCCTGAACGAAATGAGAATTCATCAGTCTCAAAGAAATGGAGCGGAAGTCCTCCACTAAAAGATGGGAGTAGAACCAGAGATATTCAGCACTCTTAACCATTCTGAGTTCTTCATGGCTAATTATAACTAATTAATTAATATTAAATTGATAGAAGATAATGAATGCACAAGACAAGTACAGTATTTTTACCAAAGAAATGTAAGTAGTAAAAGGTACAGCTTTATGAAATCAATTAACCAGAAATGGTGAAGTGGGTGGGGGTTGGCAGTGGGGATGGAGAGGTTAGCTATCTCCTCAAGGCAGACGGTACAAAAGGAATAGTCTGTCTCACTTTAAACATAACCTTTAGCTCTATGCAGACATGAGCAAGGTGTGGCCTGTGCCAACATTTTCAGTGCCGGCCAACCAGAAAATTTTCAAACACCCTATAAATGCAGCCAGCACAGATGGGCAATGCAAACTTTCCGATATTCTAGTTCCCATGTATAGCAATACTTCCATTTTGGTTATGCATGGGAGTAGTATATTGCATGTTCTACAGCCTATTCCCCACCCCAACAGTCATCCCACTCCCACATCACTCATCCAACCCCACCACTCCCTCATCACCACCCATCCCCACATCACTCACACCCACTCCACTCTGTACCATCCTCCATTACTAACTAGCAGCATGAACATAGGAGACACTATACACTGCAAATAATATCATTAGGAGTAGGAAGTCCTCTCAGAACTGCTCACATGTGACTCGCAAAATATGATGGGCAATATATACTAATGTGCTAAAGCCCTCTGGCCTACAAAAGATCTGAGTCATTCTTACGATAGGCCCTTAAATTGATTATTTTGGTCCCACATTGGCTGCTTCGTTTAATTCACTTTTTGTTTCTGAGTGCCACGAGCCCTCCCCTGCTCTCAGTTATCAATTATGGATGAAATCATTGTACCTACCACACTCTACTATACTCCTGAATCTCAGATCACAGACAGGACCGATTCCATGGACGACAAAGACCAGGTGATCTATTTTATCAGGTTCACCTGAAATTGAGACGAAATATATGAGGTCACAGACCGATCACATGAAAAATGTTTCAAGCACATCTTAACTAGAATACCAAAAAGATGGAGACAAAGAAACGGTATAAAAGGAAAGATCCTGTAAGTTAGTTAACCGAGAAGACTGAGATGCCCTTTAAGTCTGCCTCGGTGCCCTCAAAAGAAAACATCGCATGCATACATCATTATACTCACCATGGAGCCTCAGTGAAAACAGTGCCCTTCTAAACAACAGCCTCCTTAGAAGCAAAACTCCCATTTTTGACTTATGCCTATAAGCTTTGTCTCTTTGAAGAAGCAATCAAGGCTATTACAGGATCAAAATAAAAAAAGAATAATTTGACAGCCAAATATGAAAATTAATCTAAAGACACAGGTAGCAGATTATTTATTCTGTCTGGCATATCATATTTTATTCTCTCACCGAAATCGATGTCGTCTATATCATCCACCCCTCGTTTCACGACTCTGGGCCTTATCTGCGTGTCCGCACTTCCCCATTCTCTTGGCTTGGCCCCTGGTCGGAAATGCACGATCACATTTGGGTTATGCATCACTACTGCTTCCCCCTCCGGTAGTTCTAACCTTCGATTCCATAAGTTCTGGAGGGCGGCTGATTTGTATTCTTCCTGCGTGTAAGAACAAGGATGTTACGAGGGGATCAAAACCGACATCTCATTCTTGGGGCAAAATCTTAAAATTTCTCAAGTTTAGCAAGTTTCTATTCAATACCAAAGTATCTCAACCATTTCCCACGGAAATTCACATTCCATTTTATCTTTTCAGTCATCACTGCTTATTGTTCTTGTCGACTCAAAATCCTGCCCCTTCTGTTCTTTCTAGTCCTGATCATTTACTTCTAAAGTTACAACATTTCTAAACAATGTAATGTTTTTAATTTAGATTAACAAGAAAGACAACAGGGTTAGTGATTCCTTGCCACGTTTTATATGAGAACATATTTGTAATATTGCACAGAAAGTTTCCAAGTTTTTGACTGCACGTGACCATTGACCTCCGCAGATGAGTTTAAACGATTAATTCGAGTATTGGACTTTCAATAAAACAAGGGAACCAAATGTAAAATATAAGAAATTGAAACTACAGAGGATGTAGACACTGTTTTTAAAGAATGTTTTTGGTATTTAAATCAGAGCACAACGGTAGCAAGGTTACACTTTAGAAGTGGAAGACTTATCTCCACATACAGCTTTTTGTAACACCAACTTCAAATTCAGAATTTAGGAAACGTTTTATCTTCAAAGAGAGACCGTACCTCTAACGTTGCTGCAAGCTCCTCATCGTAGGGGACAAATTTGTTATCTCCATCGCTCTTGAAGAACCATGTACACCTCCTCACTTTGGATGGGGCCTCCTCCCAATAGATGGAGTGTCTAGTTCTCTCTCGGAGATTAACGTCATAGCGTCCTCCGTTCATAGCCAGAATTATTTCATTTTTATTCTGCATCCCTGCGGTGAACGTGTAAATGTGATTTCAAGTTAATCTTTATTATTGACACTGATTCCAATTTACTTTGACTACTCTGACTACTTTACCACAGACATTATTTCATACAGTAATACATTTGTGATCCATCACTTGCAAGTATAACGTAGTGATGACAGGTTAAAAGAAAAGCAACATGTCCCTAAAACTGCTCCCTCTGGATCCTGTTATTACTTTAATAGCTTGGACAATTTAATAAAGAAACAAAATAATCCATATAGCTTAGAATGTACTTATACCCTCTTACCATGCTTCTTCCCCTTACCCCACCCACCCATAACTAACCCCCCTCCAACCTCTCTTAAGCAACTTATTCATACCTCTTAGATAGGATTCTTCTAATCTGCTGGAATCAACAGTACTAAAAGGCAGCCAGTCCTCTGTATTTCCTTTCATTGCGCAATAGAACCAGTGCGGCAACACTGGTCTGTACTGGGACTGTATCCCCGGACCACCTGGAAGAGGTGGGTGTATGTTCACGGCAGATAATTCTTCGTTGGTAGGGGGCGGCCTGGCAGGATCGTACGACTGAAACGATTAAAGAAGAATGGTGATTGAAAAGATTGCCAAGTGCTCAGGATGCATGATGTTAAAAAAAACATGTAAAACATATATATGGGATGAAGTTACGAATCATTATTTATGCAAAGTCACATTGGAGCAGTACAGTTCCCTGGAATGATGGAAGATAGGATGTATTTATTAGGGGAAAAAAAACCCCAGCTTTTCTTCAAAATCAAATAACGAGAATAAGGGCTTCAACTTACAGGAGCAAGGTGTATTTCACTTCTAGAATTACATAACACTACACCACTCTCTACCGGATTCACTTTACGATTCACTTTTGTACGACCTGCAATGACAATTTTTTTGGCCTCTCACCAGTATTTGTAGTGAACAGTTATTTATAAACACCTTTGATAAAAGTACCAGATAACTGATGTATCAATGCAACAAGAAAATGCCTCAAAATAATATTTCTCCAACTGTTTTGAAGAGATGCAGATGCAAAATTAATAACGTTGTATTATTATCTTCAAATGGCTGTGATTGTCAAGCAGGGAATAATTTATCCAGCATCGCATCGCAAATTGCTATGCAGGACGGTCGAACTGCTATACAAGTCGAAAGATGTATAGCAGTTTTGCTTTTTACACATACAGGTGAGGAACAAAGATCATAATACTTTATAAGAGACAATAATTTTGAGCCTCTAACAGAGAGTTTGAACACTAAAATATTCCCCTCTTGTATCAAGAGTCGTATCTTCTCTTTAAATGTTTCACAGAACGCTCACCTGAACTCCATGGGGATGTTGTAGACCAGCAGGTGGGACGTGATGTGACTCCAGGGGTACTGCTTGTGGTGACGATGAAGGGAACATCAAGGGAGGTCCTGGACTTGACAGAGAAGATGCGTCCACAGGGTGAGGCATTGGTCTGTGTTTGACGTCCCTAAGGCGATACGTTCCCTGACCACCGCCTGAAGGAGGACCAACAGGAGGTCCACCAGCAGGTGGTGCCTAGAAAAGAGACAAATGAAGACAAACGATGGGAGTTTTCAAAAAATTTTCTCCAAACGTTATTCAGTACTCTTCGATTGTGTGTACTTCCCAGCTTTGTTTAATACTTTATGTGAACATATATAGACAGCTATTTACCTCATAAAATGAAGAAAAGAGTATACTTTTGCTGTCCCTTATCAATCCTGAAGCCCCATTGGCCTGGTCACCTATCACTAGACCATTCCACCCTTGATCAACAAAGCTGCCATCCCCCCCCCCCCCCCACCTTTCCATGATAGAACACTTCTCATTTTAAAAGCAGGGACAATATGATACATTACAAATACCTGGTGTGGAGTAGAGGCGGCTGCTGGGACAAATGGTTGCACTGGTGGAGCATTTTGAGGAGCACTGGGTGGACCCATATCAAATGTTGCTGACACCAGTGGTTGTTGTGGTGGTACCATCAAAGGTATAGACCCTGGCTGAGAGCTGGCATCAGGTGGAGGAGGACCGTGAGAGACATTCTGAAATGGATCTGTGGCAACAGATGTATTTGCAGGTGCGGGCTCTTGAAAAAATGATGCTGTCGAAAATTGTCCTTGGGTTGACGGCTGGAAAGCATCTGATGCTGAGGAGTGTACAGGTGGGTAATCTGAGTTCTCAGTTTGGCCCAGGAAACTACCAACTTCCTCCTCTGTGAAAGTCAAGAATATTTTTAATTTCTTAATAATTTTCATATGTTTGTTTCTTAAGAAGCTTGATCTTAAAATCTCAAAATGCATTCAGACGCTTGTCATGGGTACGTTATTTGTTGTAACTGGTGACATCAGTTCATGATCTAAGCATCTGGGTAAATTGAAAGTCAATTACAATGTGAGATTACATGGACCAATGCATCATAAGGATATGTGTTGTAGTTAGGTATGGACCAATGCATTAAAAGGATATGTGTTGCAGTTAAGTATGGACTAACATAATAAGGATATGTGTTGTAGTTAGGTATGGACCAATGCATAATAAGGATATGTGTTGTAGTTAGGTATGGACCAATGCATAATAAGGATATGTGTTGTAGTTGGGTACGACGGACCATTTGAAAAGTTATGTTTTGTATCAAACATGAATTTAAAGCAAACTGATTTCATGTATGCATATTTACGATATGATTATGAATACACTGCACACACTATAATGAAATTTCACAATCCATTACAGTTTACTGGTGATGGACTAGACTTTAATTAGATATACAACTTTTTAACTGTTCTTTTAACTAGGTTCTCAAAACTAGAATCAAATGCAAAAATAGTTCACCTGGATTATCATGCTACATAGGCCTTTGCTTATATAAATTTATGGCCTGTATCTGTAACATGTTAAATATAATATTTTGTCAGGCACCTTATCTCTGCTTAACTATTATTTACCTCTGCGATATATTTTAAGTTCACTTAAGTAGCCGCAACATAATTTTAAGGACAACAGCACCAATTCTACTGAAAACACTTCAAAAGAAATTTTTAAGAAAGAAGTTTGCCTCCAACTATAATGGCTTGGCCTAGTCTTAGTAAGGGGTAAACTTGTGGGCCTAGTAGTAGTAGTAGGAACATGTGAAATACTTTACACAGCAGCCTAGGCCTACTGCATCCGAAAAATTCTATGTTAAATTGTAAAACTTGCTATGCAATCGAAACAATGTAACAAAAGGCTATATTAGTATAGCAGCTAGCAGTTTTAATACAGTTCCAGACACTTCCATAGTTTGGGAACTTTGGGTCTAATGCTAATCCTTAACTAGCCTAGACCTTACTGTTAATACTCGGTTAGGGCCTACTTTAAATGAGACAAGATTCACTGCCATTTAAATGGCAGTGAATTGTGTGTAGCAGCTAAATTCAGCTGCTGCTAGTGCTACTCACAATTTTGATACCAAATTATTCCCTGTAACTTAGGTGTGACATAGCCCTACACATTTCTTCACAAGGCTAACATGAAAATAAATATCAGTAGTGGGCTAAGACCCGCGACTAACACTTATTCTAACTTAGGCCTTGCTTTAAGACCCAAGTCAAGAGTCTTAAGTTTGTAGTTTGTTGCAACTTGGGGTTACAACATAGGCTTAGGGGCCTAGTGTTATCATATCACTTCCGTAACGTTAACAATAATAGTGTAATATTATTAGGCTAGGCTTGATAGGCGTTTATGCAGAGTGAAAGAGAACCTGGAAATAAAGATGCTGCCACGGGAACTGGTCTCAGGACATTGGATGCAATGCTATCATTTGCTGAGAATTGAAACAATGGATGTGAAGTATCATCCTTTTTATTTGCCATTCTGAATACGGCAACACTGGGGACAGATGATCTTCAGGAAGGCATATGTACCGTAGACAGAAGGTACCTATTGCTGCTCGGCTGTGTCTTGTTACTAATACAATTATTAACATAGAAACTTAAAATCGAAGACAGGCGACAGCGACGCAGGAAAAGGGTTCTCGTCACAAATATTGTACACGTACACGTCATGGATAGTGCTTTTTGATTTCTCTCTTGGTTGACCAGAATGGTAGTAAAACTATCGGTCATTTATTTATTACGGTGCAGTACGTGGGCGTCAATCCGGGGGGGGGGCGGGGGACACGTCCCCCCACATTTCGATGGGTGGGGGACACACTATCAAATGTCCCCCTCACACACACATTTGGAAAAAGAGTAGTGTCGTGGTTCTATTTGGTTAGGGCTTACACATCTCAGGATTCATATATCATCGAATATTAAAAGTTCAGTTCTATGAAAAGTGACCGAGATTTTTCACATCGGTACTACCTGCAACTTTGTCTGTTTGTCGCGACGAGCGAAACTTGAGATTGAAACCACAAGCTGTGTGCGGATAACGGTGCGGCCGGAGCCTACAACTAGTACGCGAAGTAATGACCTAGATTGGTAGCAGCGCTGTCGAGTACCTTGTAATACTCACTGACGTATTTCTAGTGGGTCCAGGTGCCACTGATATTGGGGAAATGAAATAGGGAGCATATTCCGTGGCAGCGCATCCCATGTTACCTTGTTGAGTGATACCACTGCGGAGTTTACTCCACAGTGAGAACACTGGGTACACGGTGGTTACATAGTACGCTCCGACCAGAATTCACCCGATTACCAGATGCAGATCCGCATAGCAACCGAGTTAAATTGCGTGAGGACTCCAACGAATAACCACTGATTTATTTTGATGCCTTCATCACTTTAGCCATCACTCACATGGGACCTATTCTAAGTCTGACAATACATGCGCATGTGTGAGGTCCTGAAAATATAATTAAAGTGGTTTGTCTTGCCATTCTTGTTTCAAATTTCATAGAAATGTATTCCCGTAGACCTTGCAAAACATTTAAACTGACACAGTCCCATTGGAAGTGTATCACGAACTCGGAACTGGACTGTGCCTAACTAGTTAGTTATTTCAATTATTAATAATGGCGTATGAGGAAATGCACCATTTTGTGGTATGACTCCCAGAACATCAAGTCGAGAAAGATCACATGCAGTCGCGGCGGATAGCATTCCTTCGCCTATATGTCCGGGGACATTTTGGGACATCGTTCCTATAGGCCTATATCTGAGGCCCTGGGGGCCGACTTGGTGCAATATTATGTGCCCATTTCAAAGTATTTTTATTCACAGATTGTTAGTTGTCATGGGTTCGAACAAATGAGGCGTATTCTATCCTGAAACATAGGACAAAACGGGGCTGCGGTTTCCAGTTCGCCGCATCATTTGTCAACTTGCACTGGGTTTTAATGTTCCTGTCAATTGGATTAACTAATAAAAGAAATAATCCACCAAACATAAAGGCTGCATGAACTTTACTGCAGATTTCCTGAGTGACGAATTTTTAATTTTCTCCCGAAAACGCGCAACTAGATGGCTGCTATCCAGCCTGGCAAGTGCCATCTCCGGCAATCTGGCAGGTATTGAAATTTTCTTGCTACGCTGC
>KN883207.1:134169-146343 GCA_000934455.1 Apostichopus parvimensis | reverse complement strand
TTACCTTACTTTCAAGCAGTTGAATGATTCTCAAGCATGATTCTTCCATTCCTTCACAATAATATGGTCTTTCAGATATTTCTTAATCATGAAAAAAGACATACCAAAACAAGGTTAACTTGTATCGTTCTGTACGGTTTAACCGTCCCTTAAAAGATAAAAAAAGTTAATTGCAAAGTCAAAATTTTCAAAGTGCTTCTGTGAAGTAAAATTTTATGGCACCGCAGTTGAACTTTTCCGAGAGTGTCTGTTTAGCCATCCTGTTTACCGGTTATTTCTCTAGACGATATTTAGAAATGCATTAAAATCTGATCAGTGGAATGAAACGTTGACCTAGATCATGTATACCCTTGACCTTCTTTTTCCTTTTAGAACTCTCTCTTTCTCTCTCTATTTTTATCAAAGATTGCCCTGCATATATATATGTTAGGCTGATATATTTAGGTCACATCCTGTCAACTGCAAAACCAATACGAATATACAGGAAACCATATAGCAGTATTTCTGCAGTGTCGTACAATGTTGCGGAAAGGTTAAGTTTTTCTTTTAATGATACAAAAATTGCTCTAATGTCCTTTTTGAGCTTTTAAATAAACTGTTGATATCATTAAAAGTCTTCCCTTGTCACCTAAACCTTTCCCAGGATGGATCTCCCATTCTCATCGATGAATTTGCATGGTTGACCCAAGTCCTGCAGTTTCAGCGAGAATTGGTTTTGGGTATCTTTACCATTTACCTTTGTGTGACAGGCAGACAACTAAACGTGAAGGGAAAAATTTTACTACCATAAATAAATAAATAACCTGCCTGCCTGCCTGCCAGATGTGAAAAAGCTAAGCTGTTACAGAATGTAATCCCAATACGTTTCTGATAGTATTAGATATATAATTCAAGGGACACCATTCATTTTTTGGAAAATTATCATTTTCTTTGCGGAAGCAATAATTGTTCACAGACAGGGCCGGATTATGCAAGTGCAGGGCCTGCAGCATATGTTATTAAGGGGCCCTAATTGAAAGAACAAAACACATAAATGACTTCAGTTTCAAATAGCTTTGTATTTATGCATGGTATATGTATCACATAGCTACCACACTCGCATAATTAATTAAAATAATAACCCCAATTGAAGATGATAATTGGTTAAAATCGCTAACAGTTCATAAAAGTTGAAGGGGGTATAGTACTAATTTCTTAGGGCAAGTGTAGAGTCACTGAATGGGATATTGATAGCCTGCAATCATTTACCCCGGAGCCCTCGAAAGTCGAAATTGCGGGGCCCGAAGCATATGCTTCTTTCGCTACCAGGTTAATCTTGCACTGTTTACAGATTAAGTTGTGTTATTATTTTACCTTTTCCTTTGTCAAACTCACCAGTTCTTATATATACACAACCAATAAATATCGGGGCTCCTGTTGTATAATATAAGGCTGCTCAACTATTAAGTTTCTTTCTGTAAATCTGGAATGTTTAATAAGTGACAGACAGTTTTTAAGGGGATTATTTTGTAGTAGCAAGACTACTTACCTTTTCTGTTTGTACCATAGAGGGCAAGTGTCACCAATACCTGCCATAAGTAATCATGCCATAAATTTGGTTTTACATTGTTCTTTCACACCTTGCATACTGTTGACATATATTTGACCTGAGCTGTCTTAAAATTTAGGATTTTGCATGTAAGATATTTTATGAGAAGAAGATTTCATCATTCAAATTTAACTAAAAGTCAGCCTGGGAAGGGAAGGAGAGTGGATGGTCTGCCCTTTCTCCCCCTCTCCCTCCCCCTCTCCCTCCCCCAAATGTTTTGTTTTTAGCTATTAGGTTGTGTCTGTCGAGTAGAGGATCGATGTTAGTTTAGTCCCCACAAAGCTGCAAAGTTTCATGCGGAAGCGTGGAATTCCAAAGATAAGAATAGAGAATATTTATAACATTCTGTGACTTTTATTCCTTCACTACTCCAGTCCCAACTCCTTCGCTCAATCTCTCAGGTCTTTATCAGTTTGCAGTCACTACTCTCAGCCACACCCTTCATTTCCCAACAGCCAATATTCCAAGTCAAAGTCAAAGTGAACAGTGAACTCTCTTCCTCTCACACAATATCATAAGTAGTCTTCATATAGCATACACTGTAGAAACACACATACACACATCTCTAACCCCTCTTGACCCCCATCTCCCCTTATCTCTCCTTCAACCTGCCTGACCTACATAAGCACCAACTTTCGGACTTTCACTGGCTCACGCCCAAGAATTCCATCTCCATAGCAATAATATTTACAAAGTATAGTTAAAGAGGTATATTATAGAAATAGAAAGTTGAGATATATAGATTGTTCATGGCTATAGAAATAGATAGTTGAGATATGTAGATTGTTCATGGTTATATAGATATAGTCTTTAAGTTTGTTCTCGACAGTGTTCATCCTTGTAGAAAAGCATTTAAGCCCCCTTAAGAGAAGTCTAGCCATGCCCCTGAGCATCCGCAACTGAACTGCACTGCTAGATATGCTTCGCAAATGGTCAGTCAATACATCTAGCAAACGTCTTCAATTAGAATTGGTTACTAGCCAATTAGCATTCCTGAATCCTAATCATGCTCATCTTCGTATACCTGAACAGCTTTTTGTTCTGGAAGGCATGGGAAGGGAAGGGACGGGGAAGGGAAAGGGTTGGATAGGATAGGGATGGGATAGGATAGGGATGGGGTTGGATAGCATAGGGATGGGGTTTGATAGGGATAAGGAAGGGGTTGGATAGGATAGAGAAGGGGTGGGGTGTAGGGCTACGTTAAACGTACAGTATATACAAGAGCATTTAAAATAACAAATTTGACAATTCTTAAGATGTGGGTCATAGGTCTGAACAAGGTAGCACCATGACTTTCTGAAGCTTTCAAAAACAGTTTTTGACAAAGAAGCAAAAACAGGAATTACCCTGTGTGATCCAATAAGTGCCAACCGACTTAGTTCTCTGTACAATAACATTGCACATGTTTATTTGTGTTGGTGTGACATGACATGCTTATATGCCAGTATACAACAAGGGACATAATTTCTACTCTGGCTACAAATTGGATGCTTTACCTTTTGGAGACTTTATATATAATCTTTCATTTTCCTTTGTGCCAGTTTATTCATCTGAACCCTCGTGCTGTATTTTCAACTAAGAACAAAATCAAGGCCGGGGAAAATTTAAATATCAGCCTTCTTTCTTTTCTTTTTTTCTTATCCTTTTTGGAGTTTTTCATTCTTTATTTCTCTTTTCTTTTTTCTTCTTTTTTTGCACTAATATCTATCAACTTTTTTGTCACTATGATATGGAACATATGTAATTGACAGGAATATGTATTTGGCTATTAGTCCCATGAGGTTTAACCATGATTACCTCAACTTTTTAATAGCATTTGTTTTGCTTTGTCTTAGAAGAGGCAGGAATCATCACCAGAGGTCAATTTCAAACTCTTCCAGGAGTGGAATATATTGTTTTTTGTCTTTTCGAATCATGTAAGTAGGTCAGGTCACTTTTAAGGTAACAACCATTTAGACAATAGAGTTATAATATTCACTGTCAGCTTTACAAAAGTTTTGCTTTATAATCCCAGAAGTTTTTGTGGCTGGACATTGTTAACGAGGAAACCCCTCGTTATATATATAACACTGATGAATACTGATTAACCATCTTCCTGTGACCTTTTCAAACCCTCCCTTTGAATACATCCTTTATTAGTGAGTAGGTGAAGGGTATATATCCACTAGCAGCTTGTTGCATATAAATATGAATATATATACATATATACTGTAGGATCTTGTGTCAGACGACGGCTGAGACGAGAATAGAATGGCTGACTGGAATTTAGGTCAGGGTAACACATGGTTGAGGCAGGCCAGTACACAACATTTTATGATATTGTCATAAAGGGAAAATTGTTTATTATTAAATTGAGAAGACAGCTGGGATGGGGGGGACTGATTTGTGTTATATTGGCTGGGTGGGTGTTTTTTGGCAGAAAAACCTGAGAGGTCAACACTCCATTTTCATCATAATGAGGTCGGGTGAAATTTGGTTTGGATGGTTATAAAGTTCAAAGACGGCAGGTTCGAAGAAAAGTTCGTAAAAAAAAAATTCTGCAAAATAGTTTTTAGTAAAATAATTGTAAGTAACAAACAGATGGTTAGGGACATGTATATACGTGTATATATATATATATATATATATATATATAACACCCAAATTCACGACTAACGGAGGGAAGAGGCAGAATTAAAATCGGTTGGTTAGATTGGCCATCAGCATATATTCACCAGCTAATTATTTACCTGTCCTGGTTTCCAAATTGAAATTTTTGGTTTTTAACTAAATTTTTAAAATTTGCTTAGAACTTTTATCATTCATCTTCAGTTCCAAATATCCCCAAACTCTCTGGGTTTGGGACATTTACAAACAAAATGCTTACTTTGGGGTGGTAGAAATTGAGGAGGGCCATTGACCATTAGTGACCGGTCACTAAAGGGTGCCCAGTGTTAAACAGATTACCAGTTCACTCTAGGCATGGTATGATGAGAGTGCCAAGGTTTTGAGGAGACATGTAAACACAACGAATCTAAGTATATATATTGCACTGGTTGCATGACGTAAAGGAAAGGGTTTCAGATGTCAATGCCATCGGAATATTTTCACAACCCAAAAAACTTGTGCCCGCCCACGAAGGATGGTTGTTTGAACACATGTTTATTTTTTCAAAACAGCCAACATAATAAGCCAACATATTAATGAGCAGCTTACATGGTTACAGCATTCTACTGTGATTAACAGTCACATTACATCCGTCATCCATCAAAAACATGACTCACTTTATGAGGTAACATACATTTTCTTTCTCCCCCCCTTTTCGCCCTTTTTTTTCTTCTTCTTTTCTTTGGGAGGGATAAATCTAGGCTGTTTGATGCAGGTCAGCAGTTTATAGTTACTCGTGGTCTCTTCTTGTCTGTCCCCTTTTACTAACCAAAGATAAATTCCTTGGGAAATCAAGGAAATTTGTCAAAAGACGGGGAAGAGCCTCCTTCTCTTTTGTGTATTCCTTTCGTTTCCAAAGACTCAGCATGACCAACATTACCGGAGAAAGTATCGCCCAGTCGTCCAGAAAAAGGCCTGGAAATAGTTATGGCTTGAATGTAGGTTACAGTTGATCAAGTAGGCTGGTTTAAAAGGTGTTTCTCACCCCCTCAGGAACAAGTAGGTCAAACTAAGAAAGGGTTAGCTGAGCCAGATCCACCTCCATCAGTAAAAAAACCAACCCACAAAATAATACTAGGTAAAAAAAGAAAGTCCCTGACAATTGTTGAGAGATTTTGATAAATGGTGTGTCAGGGAGCTTACTTATAAAGATTTAGTTTGTCATATAGGCATATTTCATGTTTAGGAGCAGCTGTGCGTGGCCTTTTGATATGGTGAAGTGTATCTAGGGACCCGATGTCAGGAAATGTAGGTAATATCCTGCCCTATAAGAATTGTATCCTTGACGACCAAGCGGTGTTTTGTAGGTCGGTTCAAACCCTGTGTTTACTACGAAGGAACTACGAGCTACAATCACGTTTCAACAGTTTTTACTAGCTACACAAGTACCTTGATCTCCGGTCACCTCTGCAGATATGCAAACGGCTTCCCTGATCGAATTCTTAAGCACCGAAAGTAGCCAAGATAGTAGATGTTGGCCTCTCGTAGGTCCAGCTACCCTATCCTCCCCCTCCCCATCTTCCCAGGTCCTTCCTTTGTTTGTGTTAAATGTTTCCACATAGTCACTGGAAATATTGTGTTTACCATGTTGGTAGAGTTACCCCCATACCACTAGATAATCAGTGTTAAGTCACCATGAGAAAAAAAAGGAAAGCCTAAAGAATTCACCAAAAATGTAGTGATTCAAAGTAAAATTAACTATGGCCTATAATGTTCAGAGGAATTTTATTTCTTTATTTATGTTTTTCACAGAGAGTTTTGATTTCATGGAACGATCTCCCCGAGTTGATAATGCTAGATCTTAAACATTCAGTGAAATCTAGAATGTCATAGACAATGATTTAAAGAATTGCATCAATTTAAGGATTTGAGTGTTTCTCAGTAACATTTGGGGGGGAGAAGGGGCAAGAGGGTCCTTGATGGGGACTATTTGACCCTCCTGATCCTCCTTGTCTACTGAAATAAACATGAACCAGACTGCATGGGCGATTTTCTTTGAAAGACTACAGAACAAGGGTTACAGAGACCCAAAAAAATTTGTCAAACTTCCACTGATATTGAAAAATCAAATGAGTTATAATTTACATTTCTGCAAAGTCCGCTATTGTTAGATTTATATGTTTGTCTAGCATTCCTTCTGTCTGAAGTTAAAAGTCAATTTTGTTTTTTTCCTGGTATTATCGAAGTGAAAACAGATTTTATTAGCCTGAAATGATTGCCAAAATGCAATCTGGATGAACATTTTCAAATTTTTCTCACAACCAAGTTATTAAATAATTTCTAAAATATGATTCCATCCCCGAGATTTTTTTTCCTTCGACTGTGCTTTCTAGCACATTCGGAGCAATATTTATAAACAACAAACTGTATCAATTTCTTGTTGGATTTCGCTGACCCCCTCGATTAGACCTCATTACTTAGTAGAAAGGGGGTATGGGTCGCCTTAGGCACACTGCAGCTTTTTAAAAGTACAAATCTCTCTTGCTGTCCTTCAACATTCCAAATGGCATCTTTGGTGAACCCTCTTGTCAGAAAGTATTGGAGCTGATGTCTGCCATGTTTGATTTTGACATTCTGGTATAGATCTTTTTGCAGCACATTTCATTCTGTAAGCTCAAAAATTTGACTTTAAATGAAAGATATTTCAATATTTGTTGGCCATCCTTGTTAAAGATACATTGCAGATGGATGATTTGTACAATTGTTATCTTCTACATGAAACTGTTCATTTTCTCAAACTCTAGACACTTGAAATTTTCAGTGTGCTTATTTATTTTTTATTTACTTGTAGAGGAAAGCATTCTTTACTGTACAAAGGTGATCATTTTATGAATTACCAATATGAATTTTGACATGGCAATGACATATGATGTAGTTAAAAAAAATTTAAACCTTAAATTTAAGTGAGCTTGTGTGATTATACGAAGCATGCATCACTTTTATCTCAAAGTCCTTACCGTTCACCAAATACGAAGCTCCGCACCGTATCGGTACCAGCCTATTTTTGGCACTATAAATATTAATTTTGGTCTAAATATAGATCCTGAGGTAAATAATTTGACAGAAAGATCACAACTAACAAATGGCTAGATCTATTGCTCTGTTGCTAGAACACAGGACTTGTGACTCGGAGGTGATCACTTGTTCCAGTCCTATCTTACCAAAAACTGTCTTTACGCATTTCCTTAATTAGCAAATAGTTGCCAAGTTTGCTTTACAAAAACTGACAAATGTTCCCCTCCTCCCTCCCCCTCCCCCTCCCCCCCAGAGTCTTGTGGTATCAAAGCCCAAGTAAGAGAATATTGCCAAGTGAAAATTGAAAAGGTTCGCTAAGCCTCTGTTTAGTGTTTACACGGGTCCAAAAATCGGGAACTGGGTACCCGAGAGCCGTTACCAGTCGGGTATCCAGGTACCCGGAAAAAATTATTTACCCTCGTGTATCACGATTTTCAAGAAATTACATCTTGGATGCTATAATAAATGAATTATATTCTCTACTGACAATGTTTTCATGTTCAAATACGTAGGTGTAAGATAAGGTATAAAACCTTCTTCAATAATTTCTATTTGCTTTTGTTTCTTTCATTAACTTGTTAATAACTTCATATAATTAACATTACTACTAACATCGCACTGCCGCTGCTTATGCTTGCTCTCCACGTCTATTAGATCAGACCATATAAATATCCAATTTAGCTCTTAAACGGTTGTTACTACTACTATCTATTATGCAGGCCCAAGGTTTGCATTAGCCGCGAGATTGCGCGATTCACGCAATTTGATCGCATTTGGAAATAACGATCAGTAAAAAGCCACTTGTGATTATAATTTTTTAGTTATCCCGTCTATATTCCATAAACATTTCGTAAAATTCCTTGTCAGCTTTTCCATCTATGAAATAAACGAATGAATAAATAATAATTTCTTCCACATGGTTGCCTAACACCACATTAAGTCAATGAGAAATCTAGCCAGCTTAGCCTAACCATCTGTTTATTCGCTGAAATTGTGACGCAGTTATAAGATATCCATGGAATACTCTCATTATTGCTGTTACGTTCGACCACATGGTTGCCTAACACCACACTAAGTCAATGAGGTATCTAGCCTAGCCATCTATTTATTAGCTGAAATTGTAACGCAGTTATAATATATCTATGGAATATTTTCAATATTGCTGTTATCTTCGACCACATGGTAGCCTACACCACACTAAGTCGATGGGGAATCTGCCTAACCGTCGGTTTGCCCAATTTTTTTTTTTTTTTAAATCACACTTTGCGTAGGATTCGGGTAATAAATTAGGAACCGGGTAGTATCGCGTCGGGCGGGTACCCGGGTATCCGGATAACCCGTGCAAACACTACCTCTGTTGTATGTTAATGAGATAAACGAAATGGAAATAATCTTCAGATATTTCACTGATTAAGTATATATATTATTATTGCATATATTTGCATATCATTTGGTTTTTAATAGAAATCTAGACCAGGGCTGTGACTTATACTGTTAAAATAAGTCTATATATTGATTTAACCGTTGGTACAATCTTAACCTGTAGTACTAACAACTTTACTGCTATGCTCGTTAACCTAGAAAACCTGAGTTAAAATTCCAAAACATTTCAAATGAAAATAGTCAGGTTTGGGTAAACAGCGAATAGAGTTTGCACTTGTTTTTAGGGAATCCCATCATTGGGATTACTTCCGTTCAGTTTGTATGTTTAAGGTTGGTATTTATGTATGACAACGTAGTAAAAACAAGCTAAGGGTGTTTAAGTAAGCTGTAAAGTATATAAGCTGCATGCATATAGGTCCTTGCACTTTAGTGCATGTAGTCTGACTATACAAAGTGATGTGAAAATCATATGCACTAACATTTACTTTTGCAATGCGGTCTCGGATCCTGGCGCCTCTGTTAACAAGTAATCATTAAATGTGCTTCTGTTCACATAACAGTCCTGCCATATCGAAACCGCAAAGAACATACTTATTCACATAATGTACAGTATTCCTTAAAAAGTCATCAACTTAGCCCCCCAAATTTTAGCGTGCTCAATAATCGCTAAAAGCAAAGTTATTCGGAAGGATAACTTTAATTGCCAATGATTCTGACCTTCAAAGGCTTCCTGAGTAGTCATAGGTATTGAGAAGTGTTAAATTAGAAGTTTGAATATAAACTACCATTATTTGTTTTTTTGGGGCTTATTTTAGGGCAATTCTGATGACCTTGAATATGGTTACATTTTCTATAGACATGTGTCTCTTCTGCATGTTTGTCTCATGATTTAGCTGATCTTCACATGAGTCCCTTGAGTTAGCTTATCTTTACTTATAAATCCCTTCTTCACATGACAGACTTGAGTTAGCTTATCTTTACTTATAAATCCCTTCTTCACATAACAGACTTTAGTTAGCTTGTCTCTACATCAGTGTCCCTTTTATACATGGGTCCCTTGAGTTAGCTTATCTTTATATATGAGTACCTTTTCCACATAATTCCTTTGAGTTAGCTTGTCTCTTCAGGTGTCCCCCTTGTCACTTGTAGTTCAGTGATGGGTCACAGACTTATTCAGATCTCAAGCATTTTATTCGACATGAATAAATTTCTGAAGAATTAGAATCTTTTGTTGAATATTTGAAACCTTTTTTAAACTTTCAATAACATGCGAGTACAATGAATGTAGTGTGAATGCAATGAAGTTCAAATGTCTTTTCTTGTAGTTGCATAGCCAAGCAATCAGTGTGTTCTTCATCAGGAAGATGGGACTGACAAATGGGTAACAACTTTTTTGCCAATGGCATGGTTGGGGTTGCGAGAAACAGTGGTGATGGTGGACGGGGGGTTGGGGGGTATGGGAGGACAGTGGAGGAACCACATGCTTGGATATTGGCCATATTTTAATCATTTTTCTGTGACTCTTATTCGTTTGTATCTATGCTGTTGATAATTCTTCATCACCATATGAAGGTATCTGAGATCACAATTTATCCTATCTTCATATGTTAGAATAACATGTGTCACCCACAAGTTTTCATGCCTGAATCCAAGATGTAGAATCCCAAACTCTGACAGGTGGACTCTACTCACTGAAACATAGCTGACATGAAAAATCCTGAGAACAAAACTTTTTTGCAAAATCAATTCCAAAAGTTTGTGGTTTATATTTTATATGATAATATATTATATATAAATGAAATGTTTGCAAAAATGTCTTGGATGTTATTTGCATTTTACCAATTACAATATCAGGTGCCATTAAAAACACATCTGTTTGTATATTATGTACAGGGGAGGTGAATGACATTGTTGAGATACTCCAAGATATATGGAACCTTTCACTACTGGTTTTATGAATCTTCGAGAAAAAACACCACAGAGTCGGAAATTGCAATGTGTTCCGTTGACAATTAATTTCTCAGTAACTGCACTTTTGATCGAACCGTATGAGTGTATTGGACTGGAGAGTGCATGTGTATTGCCTTAAATATTCTGCAATCTGAGAACTTTTTAACGGGTCGTTTGGAGCAAAAAGTGTGTCTTTGCCATTTAGCCAAATCGAGTAACAATAAGTAGAGGAAGCTAGAGCTATTAAGCAGCTTGTTCAGGTAGAATTAAGGTTTATGAACCCGATTGATATCTGAAAGAGGGTTATTGTAGGACAACAGAGTGGTGACTAGCAGAGATCTATGCGATCAAGTTAAGTAAGGGCTTTGACTGGGTTTCTGATAGGGAATTAACTTTGGTGTGTTTGAGGGAAAAAGGTGAATTAAGGGAAGGGACAAGGAGAGGGGGTTGGCTTGAGTGGGGGGGGGAGTGATCTCAAGACCTCAGATATCTGAGAGTAAATTCTTCTAATTTATAGTGTATGCAATGAAGGAGAAAGAATGCAGTTGATGTTTTTATTTTATTTTATTATAATTTTTATTTTTTTTATTTTTTTTGTAGTACTAAAAGAGAAGAATAAATAAACAGCCCACTTTTCATGCTCTCTGCAGCTGGCCTTGTGAGAGATTCATGAAAAGATGAAATTGCGATGTGTCATTGCAGTTTGTTCTTGAAGAGGAATTACATTGCAGCAAATAAATGACAAGATAGCATAGCAACTTGTGTTACCGAGACGATGTTACCATTGATGGTCACTCCCTGCAATCACAATTCCTTTGCCTCGCTTGACTTTGTGCAGCAATTGCACTTTGTGTGAGATTCTTCTGTAATAAAGTGATCGGCATTAGTGAATTCGGCGCTTGAGTGCTATAACCAGCTCTCTCATACTGTAAGATACTATGATGTATCAAGATGTGTAGGACCAGTAGCTCGCAGTCCTATCCTGTTGCATCCCTGTCACAAACATACTGTACTATATGTATTAAAGGGGGACACAATCACCCTTGAACCAATAATCTTCCACTTTATATGACCTGAAATCTTTGTGAAGAACCACTCCCCCCTCCCCCTCTCCCCCCGCCTTCCCCCCCCTCCTGAACAGGTGAGAAAAATGTAGAATATTTGTTCCTGTTTGTGAGATATCCCTGTTTAAAAGTCATGTGGTGGAGCTGTTGTTTGATAAATCTGTGTTGTCATAGTGACGCTAGGATCTGAAACCCTTTTCCTTTCTCTGTGTTTTTATTCGATTCATTGTTGACACTGACACCAATGCCAACATTAGGTCATGTTAAATAATGATACAAATATTTTAGATTCAGATATTAAGTGCAAAACCCATCTCCATCACAGGATATAAATTTTGTAATAAATATAAACAAATAAAAAAAACTCAAAGACATGAAGCACATATGGCTCAATGATCATGACATCATGTTTAGACTTGATCAAGTCCTTCAAACCTTGTGTGTGAAGGAATCAGGTTTTTCTTGCTCTGTTTGACGAAATTGTTCATGACAACTATCTCTATCAAAATTAACCATTGGTGATGGGTG
>KN883207.1:92531-106548 GCA_000934455.1 Apostichopus parvimensis | reverse complement strand
CGAAAACTGATGCGGAACAGAGATGGCGCCCTTTCAGGTTACAGCAGACTACAATAGTGCAAAATTAGGTTATTTTCCGTTTAAAAGATTGACTATTTTGGATATGAAATTTTTATGTCATAATATAATAATTTGAGGCGAAAAGTCAACTAGAACTTCACTTTTAACATCAGAGATATGTGTTTCTGATGTGTATCAATTGATCATAAACATCTAGATTGAACGTGAGAACCTTGATTTTTCGTCTAACTTTGACAATTTTGTAAGATCATCGATTCTTTTAAAAAATTTGATATTTAAAAAAAACATAACTAGGCCCAAGTATGGTCTTTTTTTAGAACTACATTTACTTGCAAATATGTATTGTAGTGCATGTGGAGGAACGAATGGGTAGGCTACCAAATTGATAGGAAACTTTCAGTTTAAATGAAACGGGATTGTTCACAGATATGGCTTAACGTTAGGCTAGTTTCGTTTTAATTTATATAATTATTGTTATGGGATCGGTATCGGTCGATATTGGAATTTTGTATATCGGTTATCGGCCAAACCAATAGTAACAATATCAGTACAAAACTGATCATCCGCATAGAATGAACTACAAGGCCGATATGGTAGGCCGCATTCGAAGTTCAATAAAATTTTCATCATGGTGTTCTGTTATAGCGCCACCAATTCCTTAGTATTTCCACCATAGCGCAGAGCGGATTTTTCAATGTAGGCTTTATTAGTTTGTGACAGATTTCCAGGCCTTTCATATGAAAAGTATCCCCAAATAAAACTTCAATTGATAAAAAAAAAAACCAAGACTTGTATTTTTTTTTCCCTTTATAATTTTTGTTTTTATTCAGGAAATACATGTTCATTTTCAAATAGTTAATATATTTAGACAAAATTTTCTTGTTGAGCTAGTCGATAAAGGCTGCTACAAAATAAGTAACAGCAATACCCCATACCTCAAATATATTTCATCAATTGCAGGAGTATCTTCATAAAGGATACTCTATTCTGGTAGGCTGCAATATGTACACAAAACTGGGAAAATTAAAAAAAAAAAAAGAAAAAAAAAAAAAGAAAAAAAAAAAAGAAAAACACATGAAAAACTGCAAGAAAAAGAAACAAGAGAATAGAGGTGACATTTGACCACCAACTTAGCAGAAAAAGCAGCTATTGTTAGCTTGCTATTTAAACTCATATACAGCAATAATTCTGATTAAATGATCAACAACAACAACATAAAAATCAACAGGGTTCTATAATTCATGTTTTCTTGACAAAATTAAAAAAAAACATTTTTTTTTTCTACAGCAGTGTATGTTATAGGTGGATCAGCTTATTTATAAACCAATAATCTCTTCAAAATTATATATATATTTTTGATTTTTTTTTTTTTGTCCTTTTATATGTTTTTTCTTTTTGAAGCTGAAAATGAGAAACAAAAATTAAACATATTCAAAAAAGGTTTTCAAGACGGGGTATGCATTGATAGGGGTAGGAATACAAGATTAAGAAAGTCTTAAAAGGTTAAAACTTAGATATACAAAGAACAGAAATATTATTACATACTGTATTATCATCTTTGCAAATGATTTTTTTTTTTTGAGTGGGAGCTGGGGAAGGAGAAGGGGGGCCGGCCTGGGGGAGGGGTCTTTTTTTGGATTTTTTTTGTCCTTCCATATCATGCTTCAGGGGGGGGGGGGGGGGAGAGGGAGTTTGCACAGGTTTTATTGATGTAAGAAACCGAACATTTTTAGCAGCGTGATTGAAATGGATTCACACGACACATATATTGTATCAAAATAGTTATGACTCCAAAAAAAAAAGGTAATACATACAGTGATATTTTGATAATTAAAAGTGCATATTCCAGATTGATATTTAATCAACGATAAAATCATTGTTAAGCTTTTCGCTGATCCCTTTTGTATGATACGTTTCATTTTGATTAATTTTATTATTATTTTATATTCGAGCAAAATCTAACGGCTGGTTTCTATGACGACCTAAAACTTTTTCTGTTTAATTTAACAAATTTAACAAAATAAAAATATTTTTCCATTCGGATTTATCTTACTGTCTTTGAAGTCGATTTTAATTTTCAAGAAAAGATAAATAATAAATGCCAAAAACCCACAGAAAACCTGATTGAAAAAGGTCAGAATAATACATTTTCCAAGAGCATGGAAACAATCTCGATAAATTCTTAAATATTTTGCAATACATTTTTTTTATTTGAAGATTAAATGACCTTTACCCTGAGCATCTGGTACTTAACCGGTTCATTGTTAAATTCAAGGTAAAAAGATGTTCAAACCTATCTGTTAATACACAAATGATATTTTACATAATTCATATCTTTGTATATCATATCACCAAAAGGCATTAGCTATGATATCATGAATATAATTATTACATGCACATACTCCACATACCTATGGCAACTTCTTCTGGGAGAAGGGTGTATTTATTGGGGGGGGGGTGTGGGGTGTGATGTGGTGGGTAGGATGAAAAATTTATGAATGAGAATGAGGTAATAAGGAACACAGAAATGTGAAGCGGTTGTACTGATGAGTATTGACTTATTAACACAATTATTAAAAGGACCTTACAAAAAAAAAAGAAGAAAAAAAAGGGAAATTACTTCAACGTTTATAGGAAAAACTGGAAAAAGTGTACATTTTGCTAGAATAATTGGACCGACATCAGTCTGATAATGTCTGTACTGAATTAAAATAATAAATATAAATCCTGAGGAAACATTGCTTAAGTGGTAAATTGAAGTGGATTTTTTTTTGGGGGGGCTCTCCCATTCTGGTTTCTTCTCTATAATCAATAGATTACAGATTCATCTTTGCTTTGTAGGAAATTTGAACTCCTCCCCCCTTCCCACCCCCCGGGTATTGATTGGAATTAAAAGACCCCCTGACACTTGACAACCTACCACAAAGGTTTATTTCAGTTCAAACTACATCTCTCTCTCTTTTTGTGATTTTGTCCTTTTTTTTTTTTCCTTTACTTTTTTTTACATGATTTCAGTTTTTCATAATTCCATGGTTGCTGTTGGCCAATGAGTTCTTTTCAAAATATTACAAAATTTTCTGGCAAGTATCGACGGTATCGACTTGACGTGACCATTGTTTTACTATCCCTGAAAATAAGTTAGATCTTTACACTGAATTAAGACAACCAATATAAAATTTGTCAATGGGCGGCACAGGGGAGGGGGGCTCACAAAAGGCAAACAAGGGAGAACCAAATTTTAAGAAAATTAAACGATAAAATAATGTTTTTTCATTCGTATCATCACATAAAAAGAAACATCCTGAGTTTAACAACACACAGTTTAATGGCTTTGTCTGGCCATTGGTTCCTCCTATACAGTATCTATTGACTTAGCCGGGCAGTTCACCAAACGATGAATGAAGGATCAAAAATGCTAAATATCAAATCAAGTAAAATCGATTGTCGAAGATGTGAACACCATGACTGGTCAATGGATACCATCAATATACACAAGGCAGACGAAACTTATATGTGCTGGCAGTGGTACCTTCTCCTATCTGTGTACATTTATTATTATTATTATCATTATTATTACAAATGTTCAATTCAAAATAAATTTCTTACAAACCTTCCCAGAGGGGCAGATAAAATTTGACTGGGTCGTGTTATTTCAATTCGACGACCCCTGACAAACAACTTTGCTTATCATTTTATCAAAAGTTTAATTTTTTTTTCAAAACTTACTTTCAATCATTCCACAAATTTTTCCATTTTGTTTAAAACGAGCAAAAACCACACTAAAAACGACAAGAAGAGAAAACATTCAAGAAACATGAGAAAAATTTAAATATTTCAGGTGCTAAAAAAAAAAAAAAAAAAAAAAAAAAAAGATGATGCTGCCAGAAATTTCATATTTCAGGATAAAATGGTCAAGCCCGCCACCCCCAGCCAACCACTCCTTTCTAGGAATCGTTGACATGGTCAGCTACTCTCCATGGACTAGTGTCCCTATACCCTCCAAACTCCACCCCCACCCCTCCTACCAAGCCCCCCTCTCCCCCCACCTCCATTTACCCCTCCATGCAAGTCCTGCAAGACAAGACATCAACCAGGAAAAGTAAGCAGAGAGTTTAATTTATCAAACATCCTCTTAAGGTAAATCCATGATAGACAGGCGGACAGACAGACAGACAGATTTACTGTCTCAAAGTATTACGACGGATCGAGCTAACGACACCCCGTCATATTGAACACGGAAGGGAAATAACAGCAGTGTACTTCACACAACTTATTCTCTTTCGACATTATCAAATGCTGTGTTTTGTTTTTGTTAACTACCATTCCATATGTCTTTTTTGGGTTAATTTTTCAAAGGTTAATACAGAAACCCAAGACCTCAGAAGGATGCTGGATGTTGATGGAAGTATAAACAACCCTTTCCCTTTTACCTCTCTCACGTTGGTGATTAATGTACTTTCCCATACTGCTACTGATGCACTCAAAACCACAAACAATACCAGCAATAATCTGAATTTTAGCGGGTTAGAAAGTTACCGAGGAAACTTATGAGGGAGGGGGGGGCGGGAAAACAGCGACGAAATTATCTTCAATTGGTGAAGCTCCCCCACCCCCTTTTACTTCTCTCTGACTTGAGACTCCTCACTTGTAATTTATCACTTGAGATGAGTACCCACAATGGGTGTCCCCATTAATGTACTCAGCAGGGCCACTCTACACACTTACTCTTCAGTTTCCACTGTGTTCTCCATTCCCAACCACTTTGTGGCTGTCTCTTCCTCATTTAACGATAAATAGGTACACCGGCGAGTACCTCCACACACCATCGAGTACCGACGGGGTACCTGGTACCACGGACAGAAGTCTTCCCCTTCCTTCCAACCTGCCTTCCATCCGTGCACGCAGCACTCCACAATGTAGAGATACTGAGACAAATGTTCTCACGGTGACGTCGGTACTCCGGCAGTCACTCGATTTAACTAACGTCGATGAGTACTTGGTACTCACAGGCGGACGATACTACATCCGACTCGATAGAGATATCCATTCTTATTAAATGCATCCATTCTGAACAAGCTGCGGCTGAAACATTCACTATCTCTACGAAGCTGCCACTGTGTCTCTCTCTGTCCGTCCCTATAATTCACTAAAAACAGCTGAACTTTTGAGTAAAATCCACTTAAATCTCTCACCGAAAAGACAGGAAAAAAAAACAAAACACAAGACCAAAAAAAAAAAACCTTCCTCCACAAGCTGCCAACCCCCTTATTTGTTTAAAATATCATATATATCATTCTTTCTCATTTAATATATATATATTCTCATAAAAAGGGAAAAAAATAAGTTGGGCGAAACTATATTTACAATTTTTTTTCGTTAAAAACAGTATAATTACAACCTGCCCCGTCGTACGCATGGCTTCACCTGATTGGTTCAATACTTTTATCATCCTCCTCCCAGTTCGGATCAAATCTCACTTCATCACCACCGACTGATCCACGACTCTCTCCCCCAGAAAAGGTCACACTTTATTTTGGCTAGTATCTGGTCTCCTTACAAATTAGTTCACTTCATCCATCTGTTTCCTCCTCTCTGTTGTCTCTCCCCTTCCTCTGTTTGCTTTCTCCATCCCAAAACCCCCCCCCCTCAACCACCCCCACCCTTCTCTCTTTCTTTTTTCACTTCCAAATTTACAATCTACAGCCAGAATAAGGTAGATATAGGCTTCACTTAGTTTGCTCGTTTCCGCTCGTCCCCGAGAGGTTTGAACACCACAGTCCGTGGCAGCGACAAAGGAAAAAAAAAGAAAAGTTCCACTAGGATCGGAATGCCTTCAGAAAAATATACCTTCTTTTTTTGATATTGACGAGTCCTGTCTCTCTCTAACATGCTGATGACTCATCATCAGCATCCTCTCCGGTCGTTGTGGTGATTCAAACTCTCTCGGATCGCCTCTTTTCGTTCAGTCCAAAAAGTATTGGTTCATTTGGGAGAAATATTCTTCGAGATGGAGAGATCATGTGCAGCATTAGACTCTCCTTCTTCTTCTTCCAAAATATCGGAGGAGTTATTCGTCATCCAACCGGTCTACCATCTCGTCGATCAGGGCGGGAATTTCGCCCGGTAGGTCCACCTTTAACTTCATCACCCGTTCTGCACCTGTTGTTGATGATTCAGAAGAAATTGTTAAGGTCATTAGTTTACGCTCAAGTTATTCAAAGAAAATATTTCCGGACAGCAAAATAATATTAAAAACAAACGAGAACTGGTGTTCTCTTTTTCGTCTTTCTTGAAACAGCGCTATCAGATGCTTCGGAGACCAGAGAAGAAACAGCATAACCTAAAACTTACAATTCAAACATCTTCGATACTTTGGTATCATTGTGTATTTACCTTCCCCTTTATCTTTCCGATGACACAGTCTAATTAGTCCCCCTTGCAGAATGCAGAGGTCCTCATTAAGCATAATTAATTACAAGATTACTTTCCAAGGGAGAGAACTGAGGGTAGATCTGAATTGTTGAACGATCAACTGCATACGACTCGAGAAATACACAAAGGGTGCATGGATATGCACTAGGTTGCATCTGTTATTCAATTCACGTTGAATTTGGTGGTAGGTATGGCAAACACGTAGGGATAGATAATCCGTCTCGATTACATTGTGTACATCATTTTGATGGGAGAAGGGGGTGGGGGAGGGGAGGGGTGGGGGAGGGGTAAGGCAGAGGGACGGTGGAGTATATCTGTCCCAGACTACGTAAAATGGAAAGATTTCCTGACAGAATATACCAATGCTCCACCCCACCGCACAACCTTTAGGAATTAAGGGTACAGATTTCTCTCCAGAGTTAACAACTACTATAAAAGATTGATTTTATTCCCCAAAACTCACTCATAACACTTATATGTCTGACATCTGTGATCTTCATTAAAATCTTAGCAAAGGCGTTGCTCTCCTTCGGCCTCCTCTTGTGCACGTAGAGACGAAGGCCTTCCAGGTACGGCTCCTGCATCTTCTCCACCTTCTTGGGGTTCTCCAGTCCGGTCCGATCTGTGGATTTGAAGATCGATTAAAAAGGATGACAGTCTCTTACACTATCATTATTATCCCGTTTTCTAAATCTAATCAGAACAAATCGGCTAGTCTGATAAAGCCTACGCTGTCGGGGGCTAGGGGGGGGCATCACATACATTCAGACTGAGGACCCCATTGTTTTTCCCATTGTTCAAATCCACTTACCAATACCCAATAACAATAGAATTCTTTCGAGGACATGGTGATTCTTTAGAGATCACATCCGAGGACCTGGAATTCTTTTGTTCGAGTCCCTCGGTACAGAATACAAAACAAGTGCACATACATGCGCCAACTTGACTGCATAGGTTCCAATGGATGCAAAAAGCATCAGAACCATAAACAATAATCTGTTACTTTTGGTCCACCAGAATTACGACAGAAACTGACAAATAGTAGGCAGAAAAAGGAAATAAATAAATTACACATGACAAAAACTAGAATTATGTATGCATGTGACACGGCACGGTATGAATGACGCCTGCGTTGCACGGCCCCCCCGGGCAAATCGGGGTCTGTATAAGATCGGTGCACCATTTTTTCTGTTCTTTTTCGTCTTGGGTAATTGAGTGTTGCTATGTGATTATGTAAATTTAAGGGGTCATGACCTGACCTTTGAGACATTGATAAGCACACATACCTCCACTGATGAGACAGACAGCGGCCAGAAGGGCCATCTCCGCATGATCTATCCTCAATTTCTTGAAGGACTGCGAGAGCTTGATGATATCGTCCATCAGGGACCCGAAACCTCCGGTCTTCAGTTGAGTTTTGTTCAGCGTCATACCGCTCGAAAAAGTCACGGCGCCCTCTCCATCTCCTTTATTAAACTTTGAGCTGATCCGTAACGTCTGTGTTGTAACAGAAAAGGTCCAAGATCAGAGAATTAAAAGAGAGCATAAAAGTCAAATTTTTTTTTTTTTTTTTAAATTTTTCGTTGAACCTGATGCAGACATTTTCTAGTGATGACTCCTCCATGAATGGAAATTTAACCTCTAACCTTTCCTCAAATTCTACCTGGCAAAACTGGTTCGTTTTTCAAATAATTCAATAAAATCACGTTGTCACAAGAGGGAGAACGTCCATTCCAGTGTTAAAATGAGACCGCCGTGTTGGGTGCAGTTATTCAAACTAAGACAAATGGGATAATATTCAAACAAGCACCTTTTTTTTTTTCAATTTTAGGGGGAAAACACAAACTTTGATCTCTATCAGATCAAATAACTTGAAGGGGGTACGGTTGAGGTGGGATGGGGTGGAGTATGATGGGGTGGAGTAGGATGGGGCAAAGGTAAGCGATTTTTCAAATTTCAAATTGAACGAACTTACTAAAATTTCCAAACAAGCAGCTTTCAGGAGCGTGATCTGGTCAGACGTCGTCAGAGAGAGAAACCCAGGAAGCTTTTTGGCAAAGTCGACGACCATGACTATAGCTCGCGTGGAGACCGTCGTGACACAATCGAGCATCGATGTGTCTGTCTGTGTGGCTGGGTTCACATTAGGTTCGACGGGCTGAAAGATACAAACAGGAAGTCGAACATCACTAACACCGAAAGGCTAAAAGTTTCTGTATTACCAGGGAAGACAGATTAGTTTACCATTCACGTTGTATGCGTCTCCTCCCTATTTCCCCCACCCCAACCCACCCCACCCCACCCACCGTTCCATTTCCCATAAGACCACACTCCGTTCATCTGTTGTGTTCAAAAGGATGGACACGCACGGCGCGTACACGAAGAGAAAGATTGGGTTAATTATAACTGAATATTTTCAACTGGAGTAATCTATCAAAGCCAAAATATGTGAACCATCCAAATTCAACTTTTTGTTATGGTTCCGCTGTAAATAAAATAAAAAATCACCACAAAATTTCACAAGTGCAGCAGAGATCATACAAGGGCAGTCAATGTGAACAAAGCAATATTTAAACATCGTTTATTTTTTTTCATTTTTTTCATCATTAAGACTGAAGGGACCGTAGAGTGACACAAAAATGTGCTAAGATGTGCTCAACATGAATTCATACAGCATCTCAAAAAAATTCCACTTAATTACTGCATCTGACGCGTTTTGGCATTTTCATTGTAGCAACGTTTCCACGGAGAAAAAGATGGGAAAAGCGTGCAGACCTCCTCGGGTTAATTTTGGTGCAATTTCCTAAACAGGTGCTTCTTTTTAGACTTGATACACTTTATAGTCCCTTTAAAAACTTTTCTTAGTAATATCCAGATTGATGGATTATATGTTAATAAACTTTCCACCCAAGAAGAATGCATGTTATTATAGACCACCAGGTTATTTGCTAAAAAGTTGAATGATAATGGAGGAAATTCTTTAACGCAGATTTCCGATTTGAAATTTTTCACATGGTATTATTATTATTAATATGGAAAAGAGTCTGGGCGACGAAATGTTGTCACAAAATAGAATAATTAATTACTATTCAGATAAGTTTCCATTCGGTGATAATATCTGAGAGGATGGTCTTAGTTCGTGAAACTGCGATCTGTGAAAAATACTTGATTCAGTCTTGGTTAAATTGTTGACAAAATACAATCAGCTGCTTGTAAAAGAACGACTTTAGTTCAGACGGAACTGTTAAAGTTGAAATATCATTTAATGAAACTATTTGAGTGAAGTTTATGTCTTTTATATCTGTTCTGGTTGTCACGGTATTCACCAAATATTTGAATGTCTGGAACAGGCCTCCTTTGAGATGAAGTCAATCATTGAGTTCTTAGTCTTCCCCCAACTGATATTCTTAAATCTCTCTCTTTAAAAATTTGTCAGAATTCTACTGTTAGTTTACTCCCTCTTCTATAAAGTTTATTTTAACATCACGGCATCCAAACTGGAAATGCAATCTCTCCTTGTAAACAATCTGTAACGTTGCTATTTATTTGAGGACAAAAACCATTTTCTGAACTGACTTTTATGTGGCTCGAAAAGTTTGCTTCCTAGACTAGCTTGATCAGCCGTTTTCATTGATGAGACATTAAAGGCACATCTCCAAAAGCCTTAATGTAGTATAGGTACGTAATACCTGTTTTCAGGGCAACTTTTTTTTCCTACGACTAAATTTGCATTTTGTACTTGATCTCAGTTTTTTTCAGCATTATATAATTTTTTTTTCTTTTTTATATGGCTCTGCAGAACTTAAAAATACTTTCTGATATTATTTTTTGCAACAATTTAAACAAAATAAGCCTTTCATAAAATGTATAGCATGGTCGACTTGGGTTTGTGACTGTACGTACAGCTGTGATTGGGTCTACATAGCGTATGTTTCGTAGCGTGATATTTACAAAGTCTGTAGGTACTGGCACTAAACCCTACATCATGGGTACTGGCATTAAACCCTTGATCATGGGGTACTAGCACTAAACCCTAGATTATGGGAACTGGCATTAACCCTAGATTATTGGTACTGGCACTTAACCCTACATTGTGGGTACTAGCACTAAACCCTAGATTATAGGTGCTGGCACTAAACCCTAGATTATGGGTACTGGCACTAATCCCTAGATTATGGGTACTAGCACTAAACCCTAGATTATGGGTACTGGCACTAAACCCTAGGTTATGGGTACTGACACTAAACCCTAGATTACGAGTACTGGCACTAAACCCTACATCATGGGTACTTTCATTAAACCCTAGATTAAGAGTACTGGCACTAAACCCTATTTTGGGTACTGTCACTAATCTTAGGTTATGGTTACCAGCACTAGACGCTACACTATGGGTAATCAACAGTGCATTATAGGTACAGGTGCTACACACTATTTTAAGTACAGTGCTAAAACCTTGATTATGGGTACTCAATAGTAGAATATAGGTACTAGTACTAATCCCTAGATCATGGGTACTCAAACAAGATTATAAATACAGGATTTTGGGTACCACTCCTTTAAACTCATATTATGTGTACCAGTACTGAAGTATTAGTACTTAACTTATTGGATACTGAGTACCAGATCTAACTGTTACATTATGCATACAGGCCATCACCGGTTAGAACATGCCCAAACTTCCCAAAAGGTGAAAGAGAACCAAAACAGCAATGTTGTCTTTATAACTAAAAGAGGCTCGTTAGAATGTAGGATGCAGATTGCTGATGTCAGCATATTAAACAACGTAGAGCTTAAATTTGACAATTTAAGGATGGTTGGTGGGCTGGGGAGGGGGGGGTGGGGGAGAAGAGGCTGGGGTTTCTGTAATCAAAAGTATGCATGTGCATAAAGCAACCAATCACCATGATGATGCGACAGATCTTACTTTTTATTGGCCGAGCAGGATGATGCAAAACCCAATTTTGGTTAAAAGACATTTTTGAAGGATGACATTAAGACTAGAAATATTTGTTGCCCAGCATCAAAATACCACCGAATTTTACTGATGAAAGTTTTTAAATGCTAGGTATAGAAATGAGTGATTCTAGTAGGAGTTTGACAGGGCTGGGATGTCATAATGGTATATGAATCTCTGTTATAAAGTTAAGCAACATGGGAAGGTGGATTATGCAGTTGAAGGAGAGTTAATGGAGGGGGGGGGGTAAATTACAAACAAAATCTTCTTTCAGCTCTTAAAATAATTCATGTCCTGCTATGTAATTTCGGTCATGTATCTGTGAAATTTTGACTACCCCTCAAACTTATTTTTGACTTAAATGAAATCGTTGTGTGCATTAAAATTGTAATTTGGGAATTTTGGGACGCAGGAAATTTACACTTTTTAAGTCCTGCTTCCTGAATTTCTGGTTTTGAGATTTCACGTCACTGTGGATTTATCATTTATATTGCACACTATTAAAGCATTTTAAGAATTTGAGTAAACTATGTTTAGGTAATCGCTAATTTGTGTGTTTGCGAGTATATATACACATATGTGGGAATTAATCAGTGCCTTCCAATCAGAAACACCTCCTCATCACACTGAACCAAATATTGAACGACTTTTTAAAATCCGCTAAAATCACACCGGCGGTGATGATGGGGTCGGTCATAAAATTTCAATGGTTTGCAAAATATGAAGTATGTTCACACAACGGTAACGCGGTATTGAAATAAACTATCTGTTTCGGCTTTAAAATGGTTAGTATTGAAGAGACTGTTTTGGAGTAGTATGTATGACTGTCGAAAACCGGATAGATCGCTCTTGAATTGAGGGATGTTCAATTATGCGCATATATCATATCGGCCGCATGAAAGCTTTCCTGTGAAAAATCTAGCTTCTCTCTCATAGTATTAAAAAAAAAAAAAAAAAAAAAAAAAAAAACCTCGGCCGACATAATTCAGGTTTACGATGCCTTTCTTTTCATTTTTTATCGTTAGAGAATTATTCTACCGAGTAACTTAAACCATCTGGTCGACAATTAATTTTTTCTGATACGTCAAAATGCCTTTGCATGAAAACAAATTTTGTGCCCACCGAGGTAAAATCGGGTGAATTCCAAAGATATTGCAGAAAGTCTTCGCTTATGGAATCAATGGTTCGATCCAAACTGCTGCCATCAACGAGGGAGTCCTTGGATTTGTCGGCGGACGAAGATGAGCATTGTGCCTCTGGCTGTAAATGGCCATGCAAAGCACATGATTGGATGTTATGGGAATGTGTGTTTTTTTTTTTTTCAATGATATGATTGAAAATGTATATAATCGCAGGTTCGTTAAAAAGTGAGAAGAAAAATAAAACAGAGAGGGGTGGGGGTGATAGAAATTAAAGCCGAAGCAAAAGAAGAAAATGAAAAACGTACATTAATACATGAAAGGGAAGAGTGTACGGTGTAAGTAGCATGAAGATGTGTGTATGGAGAGTGATGGAAAAGAAATAGAAGGGGAAAAAAAGAAACGAAGTGGAAAAATTACTATTTTCAGACCACCAGTTTTAATAAAGCATGCAGTAGTCATTCATTAACCCATAACCAAATTGCTCATTCTTTAAGGGGGTGGGGGGGGGGGGCATTTCATTCAGCTTTAAAACTAATCCCATGAAAAACCACACTATGAAAGGATGCACAAGCATATATGTTCCACAGGTACATTTTATAATTAGTTTGAAGCGTTCAAATGTACAACCCCCCCATTGCCCCCCTCAACCCTTACCGACCTGCATCCTCAATGCAGATCCCTCTTTGAGCTCTATACCCAAGCTCTTTACCCAACAGTGGGGCTGACTTGAAGAAGAACAAAGAAAAGGGGGGGGGGGGAAAGAGGGAAAAATAACTCAGTGTCAGGTGTACTACAGTACACTATAATACGACTCATAAGGGATTCCATATGTAGCAACCTATATCCAGATAATCCAAAGGGATGCATTGTGGGTAACACTACTTACAAGGTGTTTTTATTGAGCATCCAAAAAAGTTGGTTCATTTTTATAGGTAAAGTCATAATCAATTTCAATTTTTGTATCCCTTACCATAACACACTACATAACATATTTTGTGAACGCCCCCACCCAAAAAAAAAGAAGACATTACAACAAACAAACAAACAACAACAAAACTCAATTCGAATCAAAAGCTGGAGGATCTTTCGATCGGCTCTCGACGAACGCCGTGAATCTTGTTGTTTCGGGGGCAAAATGTTTCCACTTACGACTGGAAATGCTGAACTTTGAGGCTCTGCGAGGAAGGTGTCGTCGTGAGCTTTCGTGACCGACTTGATGATCTCGTCGATCTCGTTCGGAATCGTCACGCTCTGCGTCACTTCTGCGTCTTTCTTCTTTTTATTTCTGTCGTTTCTGACGCCTTGACGATGAAAAGAACAGACGAATATGTGAAAAGGACGAAGGCAATGTCAAAAATCTGCATTTATAATACGACCCACGTGTAAGACGTCTCCTTCGTAAGTCTGTCCCTGATAACCTTGACAAAATTGTCGGTAGAACTGCTTTGAAGTTTTAACCTCTCTTGTG
>KN883207.1:12584-23781 GCA_000934455.1 Apostichopus parvimensis | reverse complement strand
ATTATGAACATACGTTATAATCATGTTTATGTATGACATTATGAACATACGTAATAATCATGTTTATGTATGACATTATGAACATACTTAATAATCACGGTTATGTATGACATTTTGAACATACATAATAATCATGGTTATGTATGATATTGTGAACATACTTAATAATCACAGTGATTTATGACATTATGAACATACTTAATAATAATGGTTATGTATGGTATTATGAACATACTTAATAATAACAGTTAATTATGACATTATGAACTTTTCAACTTTATTTACGACCGATATCACACGACTATGACGACAAACGTTGGCAAATTCGGTTATTGTGTGATATCCTTTCAAGACGATGACCCGAATTTCGATTGACTTTTTGAGTTCATGCCTTGTTCCACATTGACAATGATACGTCAGCCCAATTTTCAAAAAGCATTTAACCTTATCATCCCCATGACGCCTAACACAAAAGCAACCTTCCTTCCCAGAAATGACATGGAATTGATGACTAACACTTCAAATCAAACATGTTTACTGATAAGCTATTTCTATATAGAAATTTTGGGCAACAGGCCATGTCAAAGAGGAAAGCTGCAGCAGCTGATAAAATCCTGCTCGGCTACGATGAAACAATATCGACCAAAAATGTTGGGATTAGCTCTCTGACATTTTATTGAGCACAGATTTGTATGGCTGTACTGATCAGATGAGGTGGGAGGTGGGGGTGGGAGGTGGATGGGAGGTGGGGACGGGAGGTCTACAACTGCTAGGTCTGCATGGATAAGGGGGGGCAAAGAAATGTTTTACCATTTTCATATTATATACGTAAGGAAAGGTGGAGACTTCAAAGAGGAGGCCCAACTTGCCATAACTGTCCCCAATGGCCCTGCAGATTATATGTGCACACTGTATTTTCAAATTTTATTGAAGGCTTATATGTAAATAATGCACAGAATCGGGGAAAGTCAGCCAACCTTGGCCAACCTTGGCCTCGTCCTACCAACTTTCTTCCTAGGAGAAAAACTCTAAAAAATTATGAATGACGATGACCACCCACTACGTGTGTGTCTGGACAAAACAGTGTTCTCTCGGAGTGGTAGGCTGAGGCTGCCGTTGGCCGGTATAAATAGGCAACCCTCTTCTTTTATTCCACAATGTATAAAACTTCATAATTTAAATTTTCAACGCTAATTTGTCGCTGTGCAATGTTTTATATATGTCCTGCTTTGTTTATTTGTTCTTACCCTTTTGTAAGATTTTAGTATATTTGTATTTGTATAATACTGTTTTTATGTGAGCATTCAGTTACCCTTTGTGGGGGTTTAATAAAGTTTATCTTATCTTATCTTACATCATTTACCTTCCAATGCTGTAACGTTCAGAGTAAAGCTACTTGTGTGCTTGCTTAAACATGCAGAAAGCAACTAGTTTTTTTGCAAGCTGTAAAATAGCTCTTTCTAGAAGGTTATATATTTGATATAAAATAATAATAATCAAATAATAATCAAATTTATTGTACCACAACTCATTAGTAATGGTTACTTGGCATAATTAGAATGGAAATTTGGAACTTTTGAAACAAAGACAGAATGCATACATGCATGATTTCAAGCCGAAATACGATGATACAGAGATTTGACATTTCAAGGGGGATAGTTTATTACCACTTCAAGATCCGGAGACGGTCTAATAAACCAATCAGAATTAATGATATCATGATTGAAAGCTAGGAATGTCATTTCGACATAAATCCAGTCAATGTCCCCATTCCGCTTTGTAGAGGGCCTTGTGGTCAAGTGGTTAAGGCAGTGGACTGGTGATCTAAGGATTACAGGTTCGAGTCCTGGCCAGATCATTGCTTTGTCCTTGGCAAGGCAACCTCTCTACACCCAGGTGTATAAATGGGGACTTGCGAAGTAACTTGTAAATATAGTTGCGTGCCCCGGTTTGTGGCTGCACCCTATGGGAGGTCCCCCGGGGGACACGTGGTTGTGGTGCACTGTGGTGCCCCAGGAGAGATTGATTGAATTGTGCAAACTATGGTGTAAGGTGTGACAAGTTACCAATGACCAAGGCTAAGTTGTACACGCTATGGTACATTTAGCGCCTTTGAACAATTTCTGTTGATTTTGGCGCTATATAAATGTCTTCTGATTGATTGATTGATTCCGATACATAAAGAGATGCAATATTAGGAAAAGTTGGTTCTTTGAGGTTTCTGTAGCTATATATCCCGATAGAAATACTCTCTTCACGTAAAATTTTAGCACTAACTTTATGTACCAAATTTTTTATTGATTGATTGATTTAATGCTTAAATAAGAAAATGAACTTGAACGGATAAACTGACGGCCAAAATATTAAGACAATGGAAAAGGACAAAGACAGTTGTAGAGATTAAGGTTCTCTTTGAGATGACTTCCCTGCCCTTTTTCTGGGTTGTATCAAATGATACGTGATCCCCACGGTTACATGGTATGAAAAAGTTACCGGTCACAAGTTTGAATCCCATTTTTTCTAAGCCATAAATTCAAAATAAATACGAAATTTAGAAAGCCATAAATTTCTTTGCTCTTGTCCATTAGTAGATCATGCTGATGGATCAACCGTTGAATATTCAGAATAATTTTAGACTCCTTTTTGTGAATATGGTTGAGAATTGTTCAGTTTAAGTTTAGGATGCCTCATACGGTTAAGCAGCGAGTGCGAAAGATCGATGTGTCTTCAAAGTTCAATTTTTTTTTTCTGAACTGGTTACCATTTATCTGCAGATAACTATCTCTCTTATTTACAAAGCGGCTTCTCTAAAAATTTCTAAAAGATAGCCTGCTGTTTGGCATGTCGCACAACGATTAGTTGATATCGCCTCTCCTTCAATCTTCCACACACCACCCCATCCCCCTCCCCCCCCTCTAAAAAAACTCATAATAAAGGAACAATTCAATCAAAACTGAAACCATAAAAATAAAACATACGAAATATAAATAATATAAATAATAAAAAATATATATAAATATAAATTTTGTTTACTACCGTACGTCTTTTCAACATGTGGTAAATAAACATAATTCACAAACAAATAAACAAATATATGCAAGCTAATATTCCAGATATTACATTTCTGCACAACCGAGTAAGCATTCAAATTCATAATGATACATATCTAAAAAAACCGAGTTAGTATTCAATTTCAGATGTAATGTTAGATCTGCACAACCAAGTTAGCATTCAATTTCATATGATACATATCTACACAACGGAGTTAGCAATCAATTCCAAGGCCAAAGCTAACGACTTCAACCTTCATGATGACCTACATCTTATTCATCATTCATGACTCCATCGTTAAGAAAATCTATAAATATCGGCTTTTCTTTTGTCTGACGAAAAATTACCTACAATAGAAGAAACCAATCAATTCCTTGCAGGCTTTCTTAATATCAAAGTAAGCCCTCATCAAGTTGTCACGGTGATTCAAGAAAACAGCCATGTGCAAGTGATTCATTTCATTTTGACTCACATTCCAATTTTATCTTCTTTTTTTTTTCTTTTTCTCTTAACTAATTCCCACCTTACCTTGGAATAAGAGCGGAGAAAAGTCTTCCCACAGAGCATTAAATTCCATATTACGCGATTTGACTATGATGCCCTCAACCTTGAATTCATCCTCATTAGCGCACACGGCTGCAAATCACAACAACACTCTCTTTAACATCCCTGACAAACAAAAAGGCACTGAACTATAAGACAAAAATCCAATCCTCCTTTTCACAATGACCGGTAGTTTCTGTAAATTTGTTTGTCCAAGGAAAAGCGAATGAAAAGATACTCCTTTAAACTGCTTGTGGTATTTAAAAATTCTTTTCCTTCTGTTTATTCAAGTCAATTCTCCGGTATATTTTCACACTTCGAGTTAATCATACATAAATTGGATCCAGACCGGCTCGTTTTCACGATAGAACTGCGGCAAAATTCCAACACACACACTCACACACAGGCTCTCTTTTTCCTTGTTTTTTTCCCCCCCAAAAGAAATGTTAAAGCTGCCTTCCCACAAGTCCACAGCTGCAAAAATTGAAAAAACCAATCAAGCATGCAACCATTCTGTACAAAAGAAAGAAAGAAACAAAGCTGATTTCTGGACCTGTGCAGTTAACACAAACCAGTGGCGGTATATTACTTAAAACACAGGGTTCATCTGAAAAAGTACATAGTAGTTAGAAACGACAGAGAGGTCAGTTCTGGTTGGCTATTTCAGAGAGGTATATATAATCAGGTAGTAGGTCTATAAAGCAATCAAGTTGCATCCACTACCGACGACGACACCGACGAATGCACATACGGACGGACAACTGCAGAAATGCCTCGGCTACCAAAGAGATTCAGGTTTCAAAGTTTAACCCAGAGCATAATGCTAATATGCAATCTCCTACTGAGATGAACAATGACATTGTCTGAATACATAATGTACATCACACAGAGTCAATATACATATGTATGTATGTATATATATATATAGCATAACAACTGTCCAAGCTTGGGAAGCAGATTATGTAGGGCAAGTTTTGCAAGGACACCTTTTGAAGGTCAATATATTATAATTCCAAAAAGGTTAATAAGCAGAAATTTTGACTACTTAGATAATAGGCAGAAGGATATTGTGTGCATAACATATATTACCACGGCAAGGTAAACAGAATTCTAATTAGGTCAGTAGGGCGTAGAGAGTGTGGGGAAAAAAATATTGAAGGAAGAAGGATGGAAATTACTTTCATTTTGACGTTAAACGCTGAGATAGATAGCAGAACCTGACATAGCGAGTGGGATTTTGAAACCACTGACAATAGTTGCCCTCAAAATTTGAAGACACTCACTGAAACCAAAATGGCAGAAACAACAACAAAAACAACAGCACAAATAAACACACGCACACAAACGAGAATAAACATAAGAATTCTACGTCCTTTCAAAAATGATTTCAAAAATGATTTCAAAAATTTTTGAATTTTTTTTTCTGTCTCCATACTGGCATACAATTTAAAGCAATTGTCCACATATATTAATATGAAAAAATAATAAAACTACAAACACAAAAAAACTTGTAAACAACAAAAGGTATCTCTTTAATTTTCAATACATATACAATTAGACTACATGGTATCCGAGTAGACAAACCACACTATACTGCGGGCGCAATCCAGAGTTTTTTTTTTTAAGTGGCCTGGTAATTCCATTTTAAGGTCTTAAAATCGGACAGTTTCTTACTGTGTTAAAACTTTTTGATCAGTAAAAACATGAATTACTATGTACAACAGAGTATTTTAGAACCTAATTTTATGATTTTCGTCTGTTGACAGATATTTGAAATGGTTTTAAGCAAATTTACAAGAAAGTCCTCATTTTAATGCTTCTTTTTTGTTCTTTTCCTAGACTCCATAACTCCACACAAATGTTCATCCTAATGCAGGTAAACCATAAGCTGTCTTACTAGTAGTTGCTTTACCCTTTCTTCAGTATAATCTTGACTTACGAGCACAAAAACATGGAACTTTTTTTACTTTCTTTTTAAACAGACAGAGGAAATTTAATATTGACACCTTTCAGAGGAATATTTTGTCCATGGAAAATTTTCATTTTCAAAAAAGGGAAACTTTACCTTCAACTATGATTAATGACTGTCAGTTTTAACGAAACGGTTCGTCCAGGAAGGTTTTCATTTTGGCTGACTGTGAACCCTGTCAGGAATTACCTTTCACAAGGACTAGACTATTATTACTCTTGTTTCATGTGACAGTGTTGATTCGTCCGAGAACATTCAAGAAGTTTCAAGAAGTTAGGATGCAGTACATGATAGACAGATTGATAATTCCTTAAGGACCTTGCAGACATCAACAGGAAGTTATAACTGGCAAATTTTCTCTCAGACTGTTATCATGTCTCCGGCACTCACAGGTAGATATGTTTCGACAAAAGAAAAAAAATTCTGACATATGTAGGAGAGCTCTCTGAATCGAGTCTCTGTTAAACGTGAACCCAATTTGGATCCAGAGGGGCAAGTAGGGGATAAAAGACAAAGACAAATGGTATTCTCAATGTAGATGCCAGACTTTTAATATGAGTACAACAGTGTGAGTACCAGTACAAGCAGAAATCCTCTTGGAATGAACAATATGAGTACAAGGCTCTTAGAACAAATAACGAGTACTTAATTTTGCACTGGTATCTTTATTAAATTCCATTAATGCCCCTGAGTTCGAGTACGTATCCCTGAGAATGAGAATAGGTTAAGACCCACTACTGGTACTAGGACCCAATACAAGTACAAGTTAGGATCCACTACAAAAGTAAAAGTAAGGACCCAATACGGGTACAAGTACCCACTACGAGTACAAGTACCCACTACGAGTACAAGTACCCACTACAAGTACAAGTAAGGACCCACTATGAGTACAAGTAAGGACCCAATACGAGTACAAGGACCCACTAAGAGTTCAAGTAAGGACCCACTACGAGTACAAATCCCTGTGAATTAGTACATGTGAAGACCCACTACGAGTACAAGTACCCACTACAATACAAGTAAAGACCCACTATGAGTACAAGAAAGGACCCACTACGAGTACAAGAAAGGACCCACTACGAGTACAAGTACCCACTATGAGTACAAGTACCCACTACGAGTAAAAGTACCCACTACGAGTACAAGTTAGAACCCAATACGAGTACAAGTAAGGATCCACTACAAGTACTACAATATGAGTCTGGTCGATCGATGCACCCCGAAGCAAAGATAAACTTGGGGTCAAACATGACATTAGTGGCCGCATTAACATCGTCCATCGGTGTATGCAGCACGTTTCCACAACTAATACAGCTGTTATTAAACGTTTCCTTTTGGCACAGCCAGATGGGAGCTGGCGTTAGCAGGCAATGGGTCAATCAATCAACCCCATTATCCCATAATGTGACTTGGCAGAAACTTTTCCAGCAGCGACACCGAGAAGGAATGAGATTGACAACAGTATTACTCCTATATCCTTTCGAGGACCTCGGGGCTGTTTGAATTTTCCGGGTGGCGACCTTGATATCACTTTCTCTCAAGGAAGCAAACTTGACCTCTCAGCCTGGGAGGTTAATGTCTAAGATAACTCTTCTCCTTTCCTCTTGTTTTAAGTTATATCCTGTCTATTGTCTTCTTAAATTTTGTTCTCATTTCACTGTTTACTTAATTTTATTAAATGAAAAGCATAATCTCATTAGGAAACAAGGATTTCTGCGATATTCGTACATGATCTTTTCAACAGAGGTCAGACAGAGTGTGGCCGAATTTTTGGGAACTTGAAGCGAGATAAGGATACATGTACTTTATATTTATAGCAGCGGAGGGGTGTGCTTGCCAAAACCAGCATAAACCAGAATACAAATTTAGAGCAAGTTTGAAGAAGCCTACCGTAGGTCCTTTAATCAATAAAAGAAAATATGATCGACCGAACAAAGATGCCGTTCAAACCATTCACCAATGGGGGGGGGGGGGTCTTCAGCCATGCCCTCAAATGCCACAGAGGGCACTGTCATATAGATAGTTTCATTGTGCAGATCATAATGGTACCGTTGAGATATTCACTAGTAGTATCCTAGTTCCATTGTACAAATCATTATGGTACCGTTGAGTTAATCACTACTAGTATGTATACAGTTTCATTGTGCGATTCATAAAGGCACCGTTGAGTAGTATATATATAGTTTCATTGTGCAGATGATAACGGTACCATTGAGTTAATCACCAGTAGTATGTATATACAGTTTCATTGCTAAGTAACTAGAGAAGATATCTTCTGAAACATTTTTTTTCCAAGTTGAATGTCAGACTAATTATTCATGCACCTAAACTCATGTTTTTCTGAAGCACTTTTCTTCATTCAGCAATACTGCACAAGTGGAAACCTTAAACAGTCAATGACCTGCCTGGCATGTTCGCATCCTTGTGAGCGCTTTCACACATTTATCTTACTTTGATGCAGAGATCTGTAAACAGGTACGTTGGGAATGACATGACAGCGCCCTCTATAGAAACTATGGAGAACAGTATTTTAAAATTAATCCAAACGACTCTATAAGTTGGGTATGTACAACTTTACCAGCAAAAGGTATCTTTTCCATACTAGCAGACCTACCTAGGGGCTCTTCAACAAAAAGAAGGATTTTTTTTACAGGTTGTAGATGAAGAAATAAAGGTTTTTAAAGGCATCAAACATAAAAATGAAGGTTTTTAAAGGTTTAAAATGAAGTAAATTTGTAACATACTCATCATCTGTGGCCCTTATTTAAAATACCTGACTTACATTAACTGACATTGTTTGTGAGTCTGTTTTGTATCACTTCATAAATCATGCCTAGCTGTCCACAAGAAAAACTTAACGGCCAATGGTATTGCATGACTGAATACAATATTTCTACTAAATCTTTAAAAAAAATAATTTTGTTTAACTTAAAATCAAACTAAAGGTTGTTAAAGGTTTTAAAGAGTGTTTTTAAAATGTAAAGAGCTGTTTTTGAAATAAAGGTTTTTTTTAAAAGGTTTTACTAGTTTCATTGGGGAGGTCTGTGCTAGTGACATGTTTCTAAGAATCCATTTGGCAAGGTACAGTATTTACACAGGGAGTGAGCACCGTAATACGGGTACGGACTCTCGAAAATGTCATGTATGTAAAAAACTTGGCAGAGGCCTAGCAATTAGCTCGGAAGACTTGGCTCAAATATTAACAAAAAAACATAAGAAAAGGGGGGGGGGGGAGTGGAAAAAAAAAGTCAAATGGAGGTAAAATTAATAAAATTTCACACTTCGACGACGATCCTAACACGGGTAATTAAAGACAGCTCAGATCCACGCCACCGATTAATTTAGTGATGTTTTTACTGATGAAAATATAAGATCGAACTCATTCTATAATGAACTTTTTGTCACCTTTCGGGAAATGAACTTTTCCCTGGCTTTGGGGGATTGACTGCCAACCTGCTACAGTAGTCTATGCATCCTCTGGTTGTTTATGAAATTTTTATCAAATTTCTTCACAAAGCTTTTTCTTTTGAGGAGGGGGGCGCTACTTTATATTAATGGTGAGAGATATATATTTGAGTGAGCAACACTCTGCCTTCAAGGTAAAAATGATTTTTTTTTTTATCTCCAAGTAATGAGACTGTCCCTGCATGGTTGACTTTATATGAACTAGTAGTTTATTGGAAACGGATGGGATGGAAGTTTGGTGTGGATATTGGGTCATTTCAAAAGATACAAACGAAAATTTCATAGAAAACCATAACAGACTGCATCAAGATTCAATTATCTCCTTCATATCAAGCTCCCTTGATCCTCCCTCCCTCCCCCCACCCCCTGCACACCACTTCACTTACCATTACTAGTTTCACCACCTTGCCACACTCAATACCCAGTGAATAATGCAAATCAACTATGCATCATGAGTGAAAAATAAAATTACTTTTAAGTAGACAAGAAGAGTCTAAAGAAACACCCAAACTCCCTGGTTTGGGTGTTTACCAACTAGTTTCCTTTAAACTTGCTAACAGGATAGGCTCGCTTACTTTTCGAATGTTAGATTGGGATGGAAGAGGTGAGGGGCCTTGACCTGGTGACCTGATGATGGCTTAATGACGCAATAATTATTTCTTTTCACCGACTCATACTTCTACCATCTGCAATTGACTAATATCGACTCTTACCCGATGTCTGACAATTAAGATACGACGCCGATATTTGAGGAGGAAAAACAAAATGTCCCAAAATTTCTTGATCACGACCACACTAGCAATACAACGATAGTATAAAGTCTTCTCGTATTTATCAGCTAAGTGAACCAGGCGTCATACATTTGCTGTGACATTCACCGAACTCAGTGTGCAAACTTTGCCCTGCCGAAATGAAAAATCCATGATCTCCCTGAAATTATAGTGCTTGTGTACCTTGTAGTATACATGTATACATCATGTAGGAAAAGTTAGTTACAAAGCTCATACACAATTGTTGGTTCATCCCGTTCGATGCAAATTTTACCGATACCGATATTAGGCCGGTAATATCCGCCAATAGCGATAATGGGTGCCAATAGATAAATATCATACTATTAAGGGACCATCGCCAAATCTCCCGGTCATACGAACGTCACCTTGCGCACATCTTTTGTTTCTATTCAATCGAATCAGTAAAGCAAGACCACAGCTGGATCATCTGGGCTGTTATGACCAATACACATAGTGGGCGGAGCCAGGACCATCCCTGTGTGATTTTACGAGACACAGCAGTCAATTAAAAAACAACTTGAATGCAAAGCGGGCGGAGCCAGGACCATGCCTTTGTGATTTTACGAGACACAGCAGTCAATTAAAAAACAACTTGAATGCAAAGTGGGCGGAGCCAGGACCATGCCTTTGTGATTTAACGAGACACAGCAGTCAATTAAAAAACAACTTGAATGCAAAGCGGGCGGAGCCAGTACCATCCCTGTGTGATTTTACGAGACACAGCAGTCAATTAAAAAACAACTTGAATGCAAAGTGGGCGGAGCTTGGACCATGCCTTTGTGATTTTACGAGACACAGCTATCAATTAAAAAACAACTTGACAAAGTGGGCGGAGCCAGGACCATCACTGTGATTTTACAAGACACAGCAGTCAATTAAAAAACAACTTGAATGCAAAGTGGGCGGAGCTTGGACCATGCCTTTGTGATTTTACGAGACACAGCTATCAATTAAAAAACAACTTGAATGCAAAGTGGGCGGAGCCAGGACCATCCCTGTGTGATTTTACGAGACACAGCAGTCAATTAAAACACAACTTGAATGCAAAGTGGGCGGAGCTTGGACCATGCCTATGTGATTTTACGAGACACAGCTATCAATTAAAAAACAACTTGAATGCAAAGTGGGCGGAGCCAGGACCATCCCTGTGTGATTTTACGAGACAGCTATCAATTAAAAAACAACTTGAATGCAAAGTGGGCGGAGCCAAGACCATCCCTGTGTGATTTTATGAGACACAGCAGTCAATTAAATAACAATTAATGCAAAGTGGGCGGAGCCAGGACCATCCCTGTGTGATTTTACGAGACACAGCAGTCAATTAAAAACAACTTGAATGCAAAGTGGGCGGAGCCAGGACCATCCCTGTGTGATTTTG
>KN883206.1:131889-142254 GCA_000934455.1 Apostichopus parvimensis | reverse complement strand
TTCCACAAACCCATTCAAATTTGGAGCTGCATTAGTCGATATTATCAGCAAACTCAAAAGCACGCTGTGGATTTTACTGTTGCGTTACCTCGCTAATGCAAAATGAAGGTATGCTCAGGTACGATACTAAAACAGTACTACCTATCATAGGCAACTAATATCAACATGCGTGGGGTATAAATACCCACTACACAAGCATTACAACGGTACGTTATAATCATAGGGCTAAATATGTATACTTGATATCGAGTTTACCAAAAGTAAAACCATTTTGTTAGTAGCACTACGTCACCACTGAATATCAGTTTATCCTTGTTTTGACAACGAGTTTAAAAAAACGGAATTTCACAATGTCAGTTGCAGAATGACGGCTATCTGGGCCCTCAGTCAAATGTGGCCAATGCCACCCCCCCCCCCTTCCCTGCACCTCTACCATCGGCAAAGTCAGCAATGAAAATATGGTGTGCTCCATGACTCCTTCCTAAGACAAATTGCCTAGATAGTCGCCCACTGCTGAATATAGCATTTCTTGTAAAGATTAGGTCGGCCATATAGGAATAAAAGTTGAACTCAAAGGTGTCAAATATGGGATTTGATTAGAAAGCTATGGAAGCCAGAGCTCATTCCCCCACCCCCCCCCCACCCCTCCCCCATCGTCGTAGGTCATTTAGGCACTGCGGAATTATCGGAATAGTTAGTCCACCCCATCCCTTTCCTCAAATCTTTAGAGAAGAGACTATTGCAAAGTTATTGGCGTATAGATTTCATACTTTCTGCAACAAAAATATTGTTACATATAAAAAATAATATTAAATGTATGCTTTTGCAGGCACACCGAATTAAATAATTATGTCTGTTCGTTTTATGATATGACATACGTGAGATATAGGCTAATTGTGTAACCTCTGTTCATTTCCGTGTGTTTTCAATGTTATTGTGTAGTCGTCTGTACTCAACGTATGTATCATTTGCACAAGCAGTGTAGAATTTGCAAGAGTGGGGGAGGGTTGGAGTGGGGTGTAGGAGGTGGGTGTAAGGGATGGGCGTAGTGAGAGGAAAGAGAGATGATGGCCTCCGTCAACCAAAGAAAATGACTCCGTTTAAACTAACCAACGTGTAGAACTACAAATGTATTGAAAAATATCGTTTGTTTTTTCAATGACGTTGTCCAGTGACCGGTCTCCTCTGATCCCCTTTTCTACCCCCTCACCCCGCCCCCAACGTACCATGATATGGTTAAAACAAATTACTTACCATGAGAAACAGTAAGCAACACGGATTGAAATGATAACATGTCTTTGTTCCTGGAAAGGTAAAAGCAAAGTAGAAAATGTGATAAACGTAATAAAGGTGAGAATAAAAGGAGAAAAACCAAATGTGACAAAGACATAAAAATGTTCATTACTTTCATAGCAGAGATATTACATTCTTATTAATATAGTTATCAAAGAATGTGTCCAAAATTTGAAGACGTTGTTTGAAATTGTTAGATCTTAAGACAACAAGTATTTTTTGTTTTAAATGTTGTATATAAGTTATGCCATGACTAGTATATTGAATTAGATGGTGATATAAAGGGAAGGGTTAGCTAAAGGGAAAGGTGATCTGAGGGAGGATGAAGGGATGTTGAAAGCGAGAGGCTCATTACCTTCACCTGCCTCCCTCCCCATCCCCCACCCCCTCCCCATCCCTGCTGCTCCCTAGTTTGCTGTTTCAATATATTTAAGACATTTCATCCGGTATTGCACCGTGGGGAGCATTCGCTTAGGATTTTAATAACTTTCAGTGTCGAGGTATAAGTTGGCATTACCCTTAGCTGGATCAACTTATTGGCACGGTGGTATCTATCTTTCATACGTATGTACACATTTAAGGCGTAGTTGGCGGTCAATAGAAACGTTATCAGGTAGAACATCTGGAAGAAAATGTGTCAAAGTGTAAAATATAGTATAATGTACAATTTCGTTATTAACTGCGTGTGTGGTCGGTGTCATGTGTCATCTAATATCCGGTCAACGTCATCAAAATTGTTCTCTTGCTGTATCGACATAGTACTACATTCCACTACAACCTTTCCCGCCTTTTCGAAAACAACTTTCAAAAAGAGGGCGGTATACAGTTATACTCTATCAAAATTGAATTCCCAAAAACGACACTGTCATGAAATGACTCTTAATAAGGATGTAGTCTTCTGCTGTATCAGCTACCAAATTTCGTGCATCAAAACGAATATTTTTGACTTTGAAGACTTTGGTGTCTTCATCAGGTCTTTTTAGATGCTTTTCTCATGTTATCATATAGAGGACATTACCTGGTTAAAAGAAACTTGTGCTTCATGCTTCATATTAAAACTATGATGGGATTATTGAAACGTTGAGTTAAGCAATCTATTCTTCTCCAAGCTCATTATACATATGTAATATTTCTAAATTCACGTTTTCGATGCATGTGGCTGCAAAACGTGGCAAGTTGTTATTATACTATACTATTGTGAGAAGAGGAATATATATGTGAATGATGGATTATCATGGCACATGTTCTTAATCCTAACGTGAAAGAGAAATGGTCAGTTTTGGGCTATAGTTTTAGGTTGAGAATGGGGCTGGATTGGATTAGATCCGATAAACTTTACTTTATCTATTCTGTTTATGTCCTAAAAGTGTTGTATCATAAAGTACCGTAATTCTGATAAAGGCCTACGACAATAAGCATTCAGTCTCTATTGAAATTTTATTTTGCGCATGCGTGCATCTTACCTCTGCCAGTATCTGGAAATATACACACGACTTAGCAAGATCTGATCTTTTCCAATAGGTTGAACTAAGAATGAGAAAGATGGCAAGGCCCGCATCTGCGCAGCTAAGATGGAATAGAGGTCGAACCTGTGGATAAAAATATAATATATTAGTCAAAGAAAAGTATGTTTCGGTCATTTTACGTCGGCGATCAAAGAACTTGAGCAAACCCGTAAAAAATTTAGGTCGTGGTCTCTTGTCTTTTACTTACAAAGGACGTTCTCTCTTGGATACCAATTAAAGACAATTTTACACAATCTATCGAGTACAAATGCTGCGTATCCATCCTCGTTTGCATTTGTGCGTGTGTGGGTGTGTGTGTTTGTATTATGGGATATGTGTCGACTATAATTTAAAAGCTTGAAGGAACAATACCTTAATTACTCTGGCAAATTATAATTGTAACCATTAACATCGTAAGAAAACAACCCTTTTGGCATTTTTAAAGCGTTGATATCTCAAATTTGCCTTTTGCATATATATAACTTAACATTGATAATTAAATTTAGATAGTAACAGCAAACCCGACACAGTCGACACGTGTGCCCGGGTATGTCCCAAATTAAAATTCCTATACGTTCCGTAGTGTTCAACAAAGGTAATAACAATTAATTCAATAAACAGAGTCATCCCTATGACAATGATGCCACTCACCTCTGTACTGGCGCAAATCCTTTTGAAAGTCAGATAAAGTATCATGGAGAGCGCCCCCAGTAGACTTATTGCAGCACAAACCATCTGTATGAGACCAAGAGTGCGGATCTGTGAAAGCAAAAGATACTATGTTAACGTAGTTATTTTGTTAACGGGATTAATTTGCATGTAGTACCGAAGAAAATGGAATTCAAACTTATTATAGATAGAGCATGGGATTACGAGAACTATTCCGAACCAGTGGGCTATTACTACACTTTATATGTTGGGACAGTTGGGTAATCTGGTGGATATAGCAACACCCTACCGCTCCCGCAATCGAGTCCCCACCCCACCACCGCTCAATCCCCTAACCCTCGCCCTCTCATAGCAAAATTAAATTTTTGCTGTTTAAATTAAATTATTGGTAATCAATTTGAAGCAGATTATTAGTAAATGTCATAACTCATACGAAACTAAGGTTTCATGAGAGTAAACTTTTCAATCGAATTCCTTCGAGTTTATACGTCACCAACCAGCCTAACTACTATCGTAACGTCAACTAGTTTTGTTTCAAGCCGTCATAGGCGTATTGTTCTCTAATTTCGTCTTACAGTAGACTTCTAGTATGTTACGTAATCCTTTAATGATGAGAAATACTGTTGATGACATTTTCACGATACAAACACGTTTGTTTTTCTTTATCTCGATGAAAGGGTGGTAACAGTGCCAGCAGTGATGTAGAAATCATCGCTACTGTCCCTCCATATATGCTAGAACATCAACTGCAAATGTGTTACATATACGACAGAAAAATAATTGTCAGTCGTATTTAAACTTTAAGAAATATTTTACAAGCGTGTACCCTCAATATTTCCCCAAACTTATACGTTTCATTGATATAGTCATGATCACTGTTCTGAAAATAATTTGGAGGAGTGTTTTATCGAACTTTAATCAAAATAACAGCAAAAAAATATAGTAGCAATTAACGACAAGATGCCATCATTATGACTTTTTTTTTTACAGTTGTATGGTTTAAAATAAATATTGCCATTTTAATTCCGACAAGTCTGTCGAGAGTCGGCAATTTCACTAATATCACCAACCAATGGCGATATTGAAGCATTTCATTAAAAGCAACACATTAGCTGCTTTAAAGGCCAACAGATTTGACCACGCAGTTTAAACAGGAAGTATATCTTCCTGAAGGCCCTGACGTCATCCAAGTTATCCCTCGAATTTTAGAGTGTTCAGTTAGACAATTAATGACCTCAGTGAGGTTTAGAGGGCAGCAAAACGAGCGTTGACGTTTGAACATGGGTGCTCGTTTTTTACTTTCTAGTATATTGGGGGGGGGGGGGGCAATACTCTTGACCTCTTGACCTTAACATTGCAAAGTACTCAAAGTCACGTGTCTCACTTGTCTTTCGTTGGGACAATCAAGTCCAACCCAAGCAGGAGTTGTCGTAACACTTGTCGAGAGTACATCGGTAGTCGTTTGGTGAACAGGCGGCAAGCCAGCATCCATGAGGGTAGAAATAGACATAGTTCTGTCAAAGAAATAAACGCAGACAGTTCTTTAGGTAAATTGGCTTATAATAAGCCGAGACGACTTGGGTTAAATTTGTTGTTGTCCTGAGGGATTTTTCAAAGACATTGTAATTCCACCCTATTATTATTGCTTTGTCAGATTAATTAATAAAAATATTTTATATGAAATCATTGTAGATCGGTAAAATATTTGATCAATTCGATTTATTTCTACTTGTTCGAGTTGGAAGTTAATATAGTTTGACGGTATACATAACGATAGTGGTGTTTACAAGCTGTGACGTAATCACATTTTATGATATGTGCAACTCTTATAGGGTATAGACCTATAGATTAACTTATGCTCATGAAGACAAACCATATACTTGATTATTCTTATTCTGAGAAAACTGTCAGCGTAGTTAGTGACAAAGAGGAGGAAATCAGTGGAATAGGTGTGTGCATGGGAAGGGGAAGGGTGTGGGGGGGGGGGGCGATTGAACGAGCCAATACACTCGTTCCTTCCTATCAACCCCCTCCTCATCACTCAATCGTGATTAATTAGCGAATCTGCTACTTAGATCCAACGAAAATTATAACTTTTAAGACAGAAATCAAATTAAAATAAAATGACGGTGTATCCAATAGATTATACCCTATATCTGCAATAATGTCAAATATTGACCTATCCATTACCCCCATTCAAACTCTACCCCTCCGGTCAGGGCGTTTGCGCGACATTTGCGTCATCGTTGCGCAGCTTAATGACAGCAAGTATATACAGTATGTCTAAAGTTGGATGCGGAAGATAATTTACACCACGTCCCCAAACACGTGTTTATAACACATCAAACATGTGTAGTCAAACGCGTTACGCGGGAATCTATTAATTCTCTATGCCTATAGGCCTACTTAAAACAACAGATAGCATAGTACAATAGTACTATTAACCTTGGTAGTTTGATATCGAATTAATGATAAACCTATCGACATGATAACACCGCAAACCAGATAGATATAATGGCGGACGACCGAACAGACAGAGAAAATTTGTGTTAATCTTGACAGTCAGAGAATCGCGGCATATTATGTCCAGGTATTGAGTAGCAGCTCCCTGTATGTCTGTTGACGAAGATGCGACTACAAGGGCAGACTTTAGGCAAACGTTGAGAGCTGAGGTGACATAGTTTAAAAAAAAAACATGGTGTTGATAATCCTTCTCATCTCTTCCGGTTTCAAAGATTCACGAGTCAACTTAATTAATGATGCTTTATATATGTGAATGCTCCTTTAAAGCCAAGTCCTTGGATAATGATGTGAAAATCGAACATCCCTTTTAACCGCATTAATCGTAAATCTTAATCTGCCAGCATCTTCATTAGAAGGACACAATGACCTTTTATTGACCTGCATTGTTTTAACATTTATTGTATTCTTGATGACAATGGCACAATGTTGACATTTTGATTAAAATTCTGTACATGTGGAGGCATGTTTTCTATTTTCAACTGCACTAGGCTCAAAGAAAAGAAGTCGTTGCCCTGTTCACTATTGAACGAATTCAAATATCAGACATTGAACTCATATATTCCATATGAAACACAAATACAAACACCAAAAATAAACAGAATATGATCTTCTAAAGTACAACATGAACGCCAATAACCCCTAAAGTTGGTTTACTAACAGTTGTATTAGTATTATTTCCTCTAGAAAAAATATAGCGTTAACATTTCTTTAACGTTTCAAACATTATTTTTCAAGATGTTCTACAACCCCTCCCCCTGATTAATTATCGTTTCCGAATATCTTCAACTTCATAGCAATCCTTCGCTGCTGATTTGCTTCAGGTTTTGGGCACTTTACATATAGGGCTATAAGGATCTCACTAATGGAATTACGTCATACACCAAACTGGGAAGGAGAGAGGGGGGGGGGGTGGTTGGGGGAATGGGTCCTGGGACAGGTGATGCATTATGACCTATTTCATATCGTATCTTACAACGACAAAGCATTCAGAAGAAATATCTCATTTGTTTGGCATTAAGTAAAGACAGGGAACAAATGAGATGGTTTAAATACAAACAATTGAAGCTTTAAAGGCAGTGAACTCACGGCCTACAACAATGGAGGGTACCTGCTTAACTGTCGAACCGTAGAAAGGCTAACTGTTGAAATCAACAACCATAACAGGCCACCTAGATCGACAAATCGAAATATTTTGCGTCCCTCTCGCCTAAAGATAGAAGAGGAAATGACCCCCCCCCCCCCAAAGATAGAAGAGGAAATGACCCCCCCCCCCCCCCACACACACACGCACACACTCACCTTAATCCCTCTCTTCACCCATGTATTAGCAAATCAAATATCATGCTGTTAGATAAAATGACATCGACTTAACATATCGATTATCAGATAAGGATGGTTAGACTCGTGATGTTCGTCAGTTATGTATTTCAAACACAAGACGATTATATTGCAATGTAAATACAGAATTTGAACTCAAAAGGTTTTTCTTTCAGACATTGAACTCGTTTTTAAAATTCCATGTGAATCAGACCATTAAACTAATACACCAACTTACGTGAAACTTACGGTTTGCAAAGCCAGCTAGGCGCGTATAGCGAGCCTTCGCTCTGTGCCGGGAGGAGGGGAGAGGGGGAAGCAAAGACAAACTTTTTGTCCACTTTGTAATGTCATACAGAGTATATGTAGCAGTAAGCTAGTTGGAAGAAAGTCCGTATTTATCAACGACATCAGTCATTTACATATATATGTAATAAAACTTACGTGTTTGTATAGGTACACGCGTGTATCTCGGTTTCTCTATGTTATATTCACCCAAATGGAGGAGTTGTGTTTTCAATAAAGCTATAACAATGAAATGAGTGCCATGCTAACGCAATCACTAACTTGTTCATAGATATCTTGTTATATGCTTTGTATGGCTTATATGGAAAACGCAGACAGTAATGAAACGTGATAAATTGTTATTTTTAGCTGGACCTGAGATGTCCATCGCTGTATCGTTCATACACTGTGCTGTGGGTATTGACCGCAGCTGTATGTATTGACTGTACAATAGTGTCTAATTACCGACGGTAGCAAGCTGTGTGTATTTTCTGGGATCGATGGTGGTGTCTAACACTTCTGTTATACCTCATTCGAAACTAGGTCAGATTACCGGCATTATACGTTTCTTTTTGCGCGAGTCTTCACACCCCTAAATTCAGTGAATTCACAAGTCACAATGCAATTAGATACCTCCCACTTTAACGATGTAACTTGTATAAGCCTAAACATATTGTACTAACGATTACTCCCCATGAAGGAAGTTCTAGTACTAGGCCTCCTTCCTGTCTTCGTAATTACGAATTAATTTGTAGCCATGCATACGACATATCTATGTAGCCTACATGTCTGCCTGCCATGCGTAAATTGTATACATATACAGTGATTGACTTACCTCATCTAGGTTTAGTCTTCTACACTTGCAAAAAAAATCATCTTTGTCTCAAGGTATATGAAAGTTTTTTTTCTATACTGCTTCAACATCGATGAACAAGGTCACGTTAACGTTCTTTGTCCGTTATGACTCCCGTGATATTTCAGCTGCCTAATTAATTAATTAATTAATTCCAATAGCTAACTAGAATGATTGTCAAACTGTATATGTGATCTACTACACACTGTAAAACAGTGTTTCAGGTTTTTAAGTATAAAATCCGTACGTAATATGTTGTCCCAGTTGAAGAAGTGATTTAATTAATTATAATACGAGCTTTGAAACATCGTACTCTATAACACTCGTGATCATATACTTCCCATAAAATATCCTCCATAAGCTCAACAACTCGAAAACACTGCAGAAATCCCTTCATCATTAAACCTATATAGGCTTGTATACAAAGTTCTGAAAAGCGAAAAGATCTACCAGCAGTATTTGCACAGACCATCAGTTTCGATTGTCCGGTTGAGATAGAATCCCATAACTCATGTGTTAATATGTTGTAATTGTGGCCTTGGAATATGCTGAGTAACGTTCTGCGTCCTCTCTATGTTATTGTCCACTCCTCCAACTATGTGTCGTGACTTGTTTGGGTTTGTCGAACAGCGAGAATCGTTCCCGAACAATGGACCTTTGTTTATCTTTTCTATTTCAAAGTACAAACATAACCTATCTCAAATCGGCTTCTTCACATTTAGACTTTGGACGTTCAGTGTGTAAACTCTGTACCCCAAGATAGGTCCGCCTTTATATGGGTTACCTCTGACGTATATGAGATATAGTTTCTGAATCCCGTGACTGAACAAAATTGTCAATATGGACTCTGAAATAGGTCTTTTATCAGCGAGCTATGCATTGTATGCTGTAACTCCACTCACTGGTCTGTATATTTGCTTTTAGCCGACACTGCAACAGCCAGACTATGACGCAACGCACTGCGAGGTTGATTACGTAACAGTGTTATTATCTAGTCTAGGCACTTTCGAATCATTTGTTTTGGCTTTACTGTTCTCTCGATATTTAATTTGACACTTGAAATGTTCTGATATGGTTTGAGATACAATATTATATAGACTTTTAGTTTAATTCCTTATTACAGGTTATCAGTATTGGCCACTGATTCTTCTAAATTTGCATAGAAAATTAAATGTCTCGGTGTTAATAATGTTTCAAGGGGCTGGTAAATGCTTGTTGAAATTCAATTATGAGTGACCATTATCTGAATTTATAGCATATTTTGGAGCAATTCCGATGACCAATTGACAGCGAAAAATACAAAACGTCATATATAACATATCATTCCCGCCCAGATACATTTTTAAATTGTTATTAAAATCATATTGTTTTCAATCTTCGAAGTGAAACTTTCCATAGCTGTTCATTCATATGGACTACATAATGAAGGGACGTTTTATATGTATTAATAAACCTGTCCTTTGTTTTTCTTATTAGAAAGTGCCCTTTCATTTAAAAACCATTCAAATACTGTGACTTGTGGTAGAGAATGCACACAGGGTCCAATTTGTCGGGTCGCTTTGAGGTGAGTTTGCAGTTTTCTTCATTAAATCCATGTCACATATCCCCCCCCCCCCTCCCAACCCACCAGGATTTGAACCTCTTCCCGCTGCCTATGGGAAAACGGTTTTATAGTACTCCGGAGCTGTTACCAATACAACACTTGTATTTTATTTACAGAGTGCAAAGTGACCCCTTTTGCTGTTGTATTATCTCACCACACATTACCCTCCACACACATGCACAGACACAAACATCCATCAACACACACACACACTTGCAGATTTAAATTGAAAGTAAGAATACAACAACAAAAAATTTGCAATATCCGATTTCTATTCACTCACAACTTATCATGGATACAAAAACTCAAGATAGACT